>PVJI01005174.1:0-99450 GCA_004026765.1 Micronycteris hirsuta | reverse complement strand
AAAGAGGAACACACCAAGGCACACCATAATTACATTACCCAAGGTCAAGAATAAGGAAAAAATCTTACAAGCAGCTAGAGAAAAGGAGACAGTTACCTACAAAGGAATCCCCATAAGACTGTCAGCGGACTTCTCAAAGGAGATCTTCCAAGCAAGAAGGGGCTGGAGAGAGATATTTCAAATCATGAAGAGCAAGGGACTACAACCAAGAATAATCTATCCAGCAAAACTTTCATTTAGAATGGAAGGGCAGATAAAGTGCTTCTCAGATAAGGTCAAGTTCAAGGAATACATCATCATGCAGCCTCTACTATATAAAATGTTAAAAAGTTTCATATGACGACTCAGGAGAGAAGGCACCAAGGCCAGATCAGCTACCGGGAAATTTAGATCAGCCACAGCCAAGACGCTTCTGAGGTAAGCAAGCAAAATACAACCATAGAAACAATATAGAACCAGAGACATTGAAGTTTAGAACATTCTGGCAGTAACCAGAGGGGAAGGGGAAGGGGAGAAGGGGAACAAGGGTATTCAGGAACTGCAATGAAGGACACGTGGACAAAACCAAGGGGGAGGGGGGAAGCAAGGGAGGGAGGTGGGTTTGCCTGGGGTGGGGTGGGGGGAGGGTAAATGCGGACAACTGTAATTGAACAACAATAAAATAATTTAAAAAAAAAAGATGGCTACAACTATAATTGTATAAGAGAATATAACTTAGTTTGAATGTCCTGAAGCTGTAACAGGACTGATGGGAGATGAATTTCAATAGAAATTCAGAAACAATAATTTTTTATAGGTTAGAATCTCTACAAATAGATTTCATTCAACATATATTTAAAAAATACATCTTTCAGGTATTGCCTCTGTGAACTGTTGAACAAATCAAATACAGCCCTGAACTCAGACTCTAAAATAGGAAGGCATGAAATAAACAGTATATACCTGTGCAGTGTTATTTGCTAAGTGCAATGCTAAGTGCTGTATACATATACCATTTAATTCCTAAACAACCTAAAGTGGTAATGGGATCGCTATATAAAGCAATCAAAGAAGGTCACCACAGGTAGGCACTGGGCCAAGAGATAAGGACAGCAAAGGATGCGGGGCCAAAGATTATGGCTATTTCTAATCACACTATGAACCTATCGAAGGGAAAAGGGCTTTACAGAAGGAAATAAAGGATCTGATTTACACTGAAGGAAAACAGCCACTCTGCCTTGCCAGGAGCAAAGAATAAGAAAGTGGAAGGACACAACCACAGAAATTATTCAGAGGCTGGGGAATCAGTGCAGATGACAGATGATGAGGCCTGGCACTCAGTTTGTGACACACAGGGAAGTAGACACAGAGGAAAGCTGGGACATCAAAAAGACATTTGGAGTTAGGCTTAGAGCAACTTGGTGATCAACTAGATCTGAAGGATGAAGGAGGTGAAGCAACAATGATTATTTATTTATGACTCGAGCAACAGGTGGATGGCAGTGACATTCACGATGAGGAAAGCCAAGGCAGGAGAAGTCACTTGAGAGATCATGCTACATAAACTCCTAGTACAGTGCCCAGCACGAATAGGTACTAAGGAAGTGACACTATTTATAATTGTGGGTATTCTTTCCTAAGGCAATCATAAACTTCAGGGTCAGTTGCAACCTGATTTTTCTGTATATTTTATTGATGAATGTTCATTGGGAATCTACTATGGATCTAGCTCTGTACAAGGTATCATAAATGTATAAAGAATAAACACACACACCACACACAAACAAAGAAAGAAGTCAAGAGTTTGTTTGGGGACAATGTTAATTTTGCCATAGCCAAGTAAGTGCATCAGATTGGACATACCCCAGATATGGTACATTCCTCCATCAGAGGAAATTCAAGCCACGAGTAGACATTTGTCCCGATGACATGAAAGTTTCTCCAATCTTTAAAATTCTGTAATTGCATGCAAAGAGGAAAAGAGAGTGACCCAAAGGGAATGTCATGTATATTAAATTTGTCCTCATTGGGTGAAGTGTTCAGGACAGGGATTTGTTCGTTTTACATTTTATTTGCTCCCATGGACTTGGCTATCTCTAAGTAAAAAAAGCAGATTGGCTAAAGCTAAAATTTCCAATATTTGCATAACCTAAAATTCACAGCTGTCAATTTTTAAAAACCTCTCTTTGTATTGCTGTTATAATAAAGCACCAACTATAACTTTAGTATCCAGGACAAGGAGCACTCTCTTTAATATGTACGTTGTAAATGAGAACAGCTGTATTTATTAACTAAAGAAAAGTAACAGCGTTGCAGACCAGTTTTCTTTCTTTCTTTTTAAAAATAACTTCAAATATGTCAATGCTCATCTTCATTCATAAACTGGTGTGCTCACATTTTTGCTATTATTAGTATTTTTAAGCCAACATTTCCTTTCCCATCTCCTTTGTGCTGATCTTTGACATTCTGCTCAACAGAAGAAGCCCAAGCACGTAGTCCACAAATACTCAATGCAGGGGGTATACTCGGAATACCTGCATTTAGCAAAATTCAAATTGCCAGAACTATAGTATTTAAAATCAATTTTGAGCTATTTGGAATTTTTGAAAGACACAGTAATGAGAAGCCAGATGTTTCTGTATCATGTGTGAGTAGTATATGAATCATATGCCAGAAACATTGCAACCCTGCCCTGTGGTTAAGTAGGTCCTGGAGCCTTGTTGCTCGAGCAGGTTTCATCTACGCCACGGTCCAGCTCTGTGACCATGGACAAGTCCCTTAAGGGATCGGTGCCTGAGAATTCTCATCTATTAAATGAGAATAATACTTCTACCTCACGTCTACAGAGCCCTAAATGAATAAGGAGCTCCGGGAACTGTGCCTGTAATAGCAAGTGCTCAATAAATGTGTTAGAGTTTTCTCCCAGTCTTTTTCTCAGGACACATGATTTAACACAGAAGACAAAAGCCACAGGCCGACTCAAAGCTCCTGTATAACATGCTAACTTAGCTATAAATTACAAGGCAAATATGACTAGTGAGGGCAGGACCTGCTTCTTTTCTCGCATAAGTATGCTGTAAAAAGCCACTTCTTGTTCCTTTCTAGCTCACAAGCACATTTGATGTTTTCCTGAATAATTTCCCTATATCCAAGAGCTTAAGACCAAGAGTCCATATTTAAATGTCTTAATCCAAGATTTTAACAGTGCCTTGGTAGCTTGTATCGGGCTGATTTTTACATTCTGGTAAGTATATGGATTATTCATAAATTCTAACAAACCACCCCTGAAATCAGTGGCATAATACTGTAACTGTTCATCCTCATTCTGGTATCTGCAGATGGGATCAGTTTGGCTGATCTAGACTGGGCTATCTTGGGATGTTCTGCTTCAAGCTGGCCTTACCATGCACCAGGCTCACGTCTGCTCCTTACGTGTTCATCCTGGACCTGGTCTGGGGGTACAGGAGCAGCAGGTATTTGGGGAAGATCTGGTTGCGGTGATGGCAGAAGCACAAGAAGACAAGCCCAACTGTGCAACAAACTTAAAATCTCTTCTATTAGGTTTGCTAATGTTTCATCAGCCTGAACAAGTAACATGGCTGATCCCCAAGTCAAGAGACAGGGAAGTACTGGAGCAAGGAGGGAGGTAAGTGAGCATGTCTGTTGGTTATCTAATCCATCCCAGTAGATCATGCCATCAGTAATGCTGTAATCATGGCTGCATATATTGTGTGTGCTTACATTTAAATGATTCATTTTGAGACCTACTATTTTGTATAGTTCAAACTTATTGACCATCTATAGGAATAAATAAATAATATGCAATGTTTCTCTAGACAAGAATATACTTTATTATACATCATGAACTCTTGCCTAGAACAAAATTTGACTCAATAAATATTTTCTGAATTAATAAACATGGAATACTAAGGGTAATTTTTTGTACTAATAGCCCAATTTTTTGGGGGGGGAGTGAGGGAAATAGGTGCAAGGAGAAACTTTTAGTCTCTGATTACTTCATTCATTCAGCCTTTCCTTCAATCAACAAATATTCTTTGAGTGGCTGCTATGAGCCAGGCATATTCTAAATCATAGGGATCAAAATAGGTCCCTACCATTTGGGGAGACAGACAATAAATGACATAATGTTAATCTTAGATAATGGTAAGCAGCTAAAAAGTAAAGTATTAGAGAAATCAAATTACACCTGTAAGACTATTTTTGGATAAGATGAACAGGGAAGGCCTTAAAAAGTAATATTTGAGCTGAAACTTGGATGATGGGAAGAGTCAACCAAGTGATACAGAGAAAGAGCATTCTAGTCACAAGGTGCAGCACGAGCAGAGATTCTGAGACAGGAAAGGGTTTGGAAAGGAGTCGGTGCTACAAGAAAACTTCAATCTTAAATGAAAAACCCATTCAGATTTCTTAAGTTCGATTTCTGGCTGTTGATTCTCTAGTCTCTTGTGCATTGATCACCTGGTTTTATAATTATTGACGGCCCTACAATCTCGTCCACTGGAACTTGAGCTCTTTTGGTATGAATATCTGTATCCCAGCAGTTTTTTAATGCACAGAACCTAGTGCAGAGCTTCATCCAGCACAAGCGGGATGTACAACACACCCATGCTCAGAATGCCAGGTTTCTGTGGTATGAGGATCAGTCACAGTGAAGGCCCGGGATGCGGTCAACTCAGCATCTGGATGAAATGAGCTAAACAGGCCATGAGTTACCCAGAAAAGGCTACATTTTGAAAAGAAGAGAGCTGTATATTTTTTGAACACATGAAAGGATTTCAGCCTTCGTTCTCCCTTTCCAGAGATATAAAAATAAGAAAGACTTCAAGATCTACGATGCATAAGATAACATGGAAACACAAAAAATAAACAAACTATATTCTGCCCTCCTCAAATTACAATGACTACATTAGAGAATTATATTACCAAAGCAGTTTCAATATTTTTGAAATGTTTACATATTTATAATCACATTTTGTCTTTTGTTGACTATCTAAAAGGCCATTTTTAATAACTATAATTTCTTTTAGAGTCTAGAAGAACTCTAAAAGAGAGCCATTTCAGGTGCCTTTAAGATACAAGATAGAATTTAGAGTTGAAAGGCACATGTGAGAGCATCTAGCTCATTAAGGATTTGGACACAGACCAAATACGTGAAATAATTTGCTAAATATCATATAGCTGGTCAGGAGCAGAGTTGTGCATGGAACTCTATTCCCTGAGTCCCTGTTTAGTTAACTTCCTATTACACTAGCCAAAAAGAGGTTGAGGGTTTTGTTTATGGTGAAATTAGCAATCACAAACTTTAGCCTCCAAAGAAATTATAAGCAAAAAGAATGTGGAAAAACAGTGCTGATCAGGAATTAATTCTTCCATGATTTTGTTGTTGTTGCATTTTTTAAAAATTTGGGCACTATTTACAATGCTAGTTAATCCTTACTTAGGTTACAAAATACCTATAGTCAAAGCAAGTAGCATTCTCAATGGAAAGTTATTTCCCAAAGGCAAGAAAAAGTGGGTGAGGTTGGTATTAAAAATAAATAAGTATAGTACACAAAAATGTAAAGGGAGTAATTGGTAACTCTAAGAGAAAGATTCATTCCATTACATAGAAAGTGTTCACATCTTTGATGAAGAAAGTAATATAATTCTGGGCCCATGATTATCTGTGTCTATCAAGGGAAGCAACTATTAACCCAGTAGGGCTGGCAAAGAAACACAGTCAATGCCACAATGTGAGACATCCTCAACCTGACAACTAACAAACAAATAGGAGAGGACTTGAGACCATGTGAGTGAACTAGAAACATTCAGGTTCTAAACAGAGTGACAGTTATGAGAACAAACTATGAAATAGTAATAGTCATCCTGTGTCAAGTTCTAAGAAAAAATGGACAAATACATGCACTTCTGTTTTCGAGCAGAAAGCTGAGGTTAATGTGATTATTGACACAGGGAAACACAGAAGATGCTCTGCACATTAACCTCAGCTTTCTGCAGGGATCGTGATCCAAATCTCTGCACTGGGCAGTAGAACCCAAGCAGAGAGCTGAAGAAATAAAATGGAGAGTTCAGGGTAGCAGGCACTGGTGGAATTTGCCAGGCAGAGTAACACAGATGAGGGAACCGCACTCAGAAGCTCCACAAATCTGCAGAGAAGTCCACCTGAGTCTTTGGCTGAATGCTAAACTGAAAACGCACAAGGCAAGACTCCATGAGGCCTGCCAGAAAACATCTTCCTCTTTTACAAAAACATCTTTAAAGTACTGTAAGAATAGAAATGATTAGCAACAGTTGACGAGACTTGTCCTAGTCAGAGAAGGGCTTGTCGACCCACTGCGCATCATATGCATAAAATGAAATCACACATCACTTCCACAAATTGCTCCATTTCCTAGGGTTATGGAGGTTATAGTCTTTGCAATATTTTTTTAAATAGCCTATATAGATTGATCAATTAAAAATGGCTCACATATATCTGAACCATATATATTGCAGGCATGTAATTTAAAAAATATTTTGATGTTAATTGAACGGAAAACATTCAGCTAGAATACTAAAAAACATACTGACATAGGTTATTTGCTATTATTTTTCCATAACTTTTGACTTTTCAAAGATAACTTGGTAATATTCCCATGTTTGGTCCCTCTTATTTGAATGGCTGAAATAAAAAGCAAGTATATGTATTTTTAAGCAATTCAAAAGCCACATCTTTATTATAGCTACATAATGGAAGAGGCTTTACATTTGTTATAACAGGAGAACAATTGCAGAAAGACTGACTGTAATACATGCTTTCTTGCTACACATCTGCATAATCATATATTATTGAAGAACATTTTAACAAAAAGATAAAGGGTTGAGCTCCATTACTAGGAACATACAACAAACACAGTGAATGTTTCAACATTCAAATTAAAATGAAAGCAGATTTGTCCCAAGTCTCCTCATAATTGCCTTCCTATTTAACCACTTCTAATAACCTTCTAACAATTATCTATCTGGAAGAAAAGTGGGACAAATTCCAAAACATGGAACTAAATCATTTGTACCACTGAGCAGCCTCCTTAAAAGGGGGCATTTGCACTTACCCTATGATTTATAAAAGGAACCCTTTCCAAGACTCCATCGTAGGAAATCAAGCAGAGGTCATGTGACTAGCAATAAAAATCTATGAGAATGATTGGTGCATCTTAAGCCCTGAGCACCACTTAGAATTTGTAAGGGCAAGAATCAACTGAGTGGGTGTTTCTGTTTTTTCACAATATGCCCAGATTTCAAAGCATTTAACTGAGAGTTTAGAAGACACAGGGAACAGTGTTAACAATGAAGATATTTAAGATATAATCACAGGTTCTTTTGCTTTATGTTTGAAGAACACCTCCTTCAAGTGACTTATTTTCTCACATAAATAAACTCTGTGAATTTGTTTCTCCTTTTCTACTGGGTATGATTCTACACTAAGGAAGTCCCATACTATTCACTGGACCGTCTGAATATGTTTACCAGCTACCTTATCTAATAAAAACACCACAGGACCAAGCAAAGCAAGGCATTAGATTTTGATGAAAAAGTAAATTTGACACAGAAATATCGTTTTACGTAGACTATTAGCATTTAAACAACTTATACAAGCTTCTTCCTGGATTCACTGAGCTCTAGGCCAATTTTATGAACTTGTGCTATAGGGAAGATTTGTCTTTTGCCCCAAACCATGTTGTATTTCATCTCAGGTGCTCTATGATCTCATTTTGTTACTGTGATCAAATAGCTATGTATCGCTTATGTTAAGAGCAATGCCCACGTTCCTTACAAGCAATTCACTCACAGGACTCCATTCATGGTCAGAAGTCTTGTTTCCCACTTCTGCCCCATTCTTTACTAGACACCCTAGTCAGTTTCTCAAATGGGATCTACAGTTTTATTTTTAATCTGTTTATGCTAGTAGAAATTCCATGACTCTGCCCCACAAGATTTATTCTACCCAACAATCAAGGTGTATCAAATACCCTCTATGAAGCCTCTACTTATTAGCTTCTGCCTCTTTTCTTTGCAAAAAAAAATTGTATTCTCATGCTGCTCATAATATACTGTATGGATCATAGATATTTGTGTCCATGAGGAATCTACTGGCATCATCCAGTAATATGTCATTCGACAAATACTATTCATTAATTCTACCACTCTAGGTGCTATAAAAGACACTCCACATTTAAGAAACTCATTCTGGTGGTCTAAAAGCTCTCCAAGTTCAAAGATAATTCTTTATGTATATTTGTACAACATAAAGTAAATAACTCCGTATTTAAAACATAAAATGTGGCCAATAAATGTTTGCTGAATTAAAATCATATGACAAACTCAATCCCAGCTAAAGTATTAGGAAATTGTCATATTAGTTTACTAAAGAGAATTTGCATTTTTAAAGACAATGAGCTCAAAGAGATCACCAGGTACCCTCCAGTGATATAATTTTAGGAAGATGGGCTTTCTTAAAGCTCCTCAAATTGCAGAAAACAGCCAAGTGCCTACTTCATGCATCCATCAAATCCATAGGCGATGTATTCATTCGTATCTACAAGGCAGAACTAACACTACTGTGTATCTGATTATAGCTTGAGAACTCTACAACTACTGAAAAGATGAAGGAATGTGGAGGATCACTAGACAAAAATGAAAAGAAACGAACATTTTCTTCAGAATTATAGCCACATGCAGGAATATACACCCTGACAGAAGTTGCAAATTATTAGCTCAATAAAGAAGCACTAAATTTTATAGTTAAGAAATTATGCCTTATCTGTCCATTGAAGAAATTCTTCTAATGGGTGATTTGGCTTAAAAATCATAAAGCAGCAATATCTATGAATTATGAGATTCATTTGAAAATGGCCATTTGATGGACTGTACTCACACACAGAGCAAATTAGGTCTCACACTTGGGCAGCTTCATTCTTTCCTACAGGCAAGACCAGCAATTTTTAAGGTGACAAATAGCCTACATTCAGGAAAATAAAATACTATGCTTACAAAACTTAATGACAGACAAAACTCAAAAGACTTCAAAATTTGGTGTGATTAAGATAAATGTTCAAAACCACCTGCTTATCAAAAGCCTTTCAAAAATCTTAGTCTCCTCCCCCTTCCAGGATTCCTGAAGTGGCTCCTTCTTCCTTTCCACAGTCTCCTCTGTTCTCCGCCTCCACCAGCTTCCCAGCAAGGCTCTTTCCAGAGCCAGAATAAGTCCTTTCCACCTTATTACTCATAGTCTGGCTCCATGCTTTTGGCCAGGGAGCCCTAGCAACCTCTCAACTGGATATCACTGGTAACAACCTCCCAACTGGATAGTATAAAGAGCTATACTTTTTAAAAACTCTTTAGCAGGTACAATATTAAAAATTTAGCAGTTCATAGAACCAATAACTATGTTCTTCCCCAAAATGGTGCGCACAAAGCTGAGTTTGTAAGTTCAATTTCCATGAGGTATAGACCAGTTCAGTTTCTTCTGGACCAAGACTGTGAGAAGTGATCTTAGGTGTCACAAGAGGAAGTGGAGAAGGGAAGTGGAGGAACCCCTCCAGCAGGTCACCAGTAAGCCCTGCTCTCTGTCCAGAGGACAGCATGTCTTTCCATGCTATTTGTCTTCCTTTGTTCTGGAATTCTGTTCCACTAAACTCAATTAGGTAGAAAAATCATTGAAAAGCAATATTTTTTCCAATGTTGTTCTTCAAATATTGACCTGATATGGAAGGGTGTTCTGCCAGAAGTAAACAAAGTTTTAATGAAGGATTTAAAATTTTTGAACCAAATAAAAAAATACTTACTGAGTTCTGCATTGCTTCACTTTATTTTCAAAATATTTTGTATGTAAAACATGTCTTTTTAAAAATGAAAAGAAGAAAAACTATGTTGCATCCTGGGTCTCTTGCTAAGAAAACCATTTTTATAAGTGCCTCTCTTTCTTTTTTAAAATTTTTTTGAGTTCTTGAAATCATGTGCTATTCAGAAAAGAGTTCATCCACTTAAATATAATTTTTCAGCTATCAAGTTCTTGTGATGAACCAACACATAAAACCTTAATTTATTCTATGGAAAGAATATGCAAATATAGGCTTCTTCAATATCAATTTGTGTCTGAATCTCAAGTAAATTGCTTATCCGCCATTTCTTAATTAATAATTAAGGTCAGTGTCTTGCACTACGTTGTTCTGTTTAATCCAGTTTAGCAGTTATTACTTGGGCACAAGCTTCAACCATTTCTCCTGGGTTTGAGTTCTCACATCATCCTGGTGATCATCCTCTGAAATATGAGCTTGGATTCTGGTTTCCTTAGCTGACAAGTAACTATGTGTTACTTGACCTCCACTGTTTCTTTGTTTTTTAATTCTGTGACAACTCATAGGGTTATTGTGAGGATTAAATAACATGAGGCATGAGCCTGCTTTGAATGATAAAAGAACATGCAAATTACACATTGCTAATTGTATTCTGAGACGATGGTAACTTACAGAGTCTGGCTCAATGTTTCTTTCAGAATCTTGGTGGGGGAAGTGTATATCTGATGGGTTAATTGACAACATCACACAATTATTATTTACTTCATATCTCAAATACTTATCTCACCTGGCCTGCTTTAGAAGGGGTCTGGGTGGTAGAAGAAAAGTTTCTTTTTTTAAGGAACATGAATTTGTATGTTTTTTTTCTCCTATAGTTATTGATCTTAAAGACCTTTTATAAGGTTAAGAAAACAGTTAGAACTCTATTGAATCTTTTTGGGCAAATGATGACACGATGTTTCTTATCTGTTACTCATTAGCCTCTTGGACATTTCAGAATACCTTGAATATTCACTTGAAAATGACTACAGATGACATTGGCCATGGCGGTCTACAACAGACCTGGGTTTCAGATTTTAATTTCAACTATTTGTCAAGTAGGTCTATCAGAATGAGATGAATGTTACATTTATTTTAGTAATACAGCCTCGCTACAGGTGAAGATTTAATACATTTATGAGGTTATGGATGTACTGTTATTATGTAATGCACTATAATATTTTAAAATATGGGTAACAAAACATCTCAACTATTGTGTAAAATAATGCAGAAGTAGTCACTTAGAACTGTGTGGCAGATAGTATGTCATGGCCTGCTGCATTTTAATTGCTATTAAAAAACTTTCAGAGCAAATAAAATTTTTTTCTTTAGAAAATGACAAATTGGCAGCTATCCAGAGTGCATTTTCAATAAATGAGGTTGCTCTTGTAAAATAAATCATTATGCCAATATTTCATAGTGGCTCAAATCTAAGGTTCTTAAGTCAGCTTGTCTAGGTTGAAATCTCTACTGTTATTTCCCAGCTCGTCTGATTTTTCTGTGCCCATATGTAAATTAGGTGGTATATTTAAAGCACCAAAGAACATTCACTCAACAAAAGAAGTAATTATTATATTCTTATCTCCTAGTTGCTGATTTAGAAAGTGTAGGAAAGATATCTGTTTACATGTTCACATTAAAAAGAATGCAGAACATTTTTTTTTTGGTAATGATTTTTGAGGGAATATGAATTTGTACTGTTTGCCAGAGCAATTCTGGCCCTATTTTTTAATGTATTTTTTATTTTTCCAGGTTTATTGAAGTACAATTGACAAATACATATTTTATACATAAGTTGTACCTTATTTCATGTATATATAATATATATAATCACCATACAATTGCTTTTATGGTGAGAACATTTTAGGATCTACCTCTTCAGCAAATCTCTAGTAGACAATGCAGTATTACTCATTATAGTCGCTTTGCCCTACATTAGCTCTCCAGAACTTACTCACCTCACACAGCTGGAAATTTGTACACCATGACCAATATTTCCCCATTCCCCCTCCCTTCTGGCCTGGCAACCACCATTTCAACAGAGAAGAATAAAGTTCAAACTTTTCTAGTATAACATTTTATAAATATTATGATAAGATATCATTCTCATAGATTCTGCTTTTAAATACTCAGCCTTGTGCTTCATGCTGGTAGATATTCAATGTCTACTAAATATAATAAAAGTCTTCATTATGGTGTTGAAAAGAGTGCACATTAAATGTTCCACTGTGATGACTCTTATTGTGCTGATGGGTATCATCTATTCTTTCAAATAAATTTCTGTAAAAATTCATTCAGATATTATTTTTCCTAGGAAGTGGCCTTCATATATAACAAAATTCCTACTACTCAGACTGTCTGTGATATCTTTGACTAAAATCACCTGAGATGGCAAACAATAGAATCTTGAGAGAAATTTCTGAGAAAATTTCAAAATTTAGAACAATGGTTTCAATGAGGGACGTCTGCTGTGTAACCGTATAATTAGTCTACCCATCTGAAAATTATAAATTACAAATAGTGTTTGAAAGCATTCCAGAAAGTCCATGTGGATTACTTAAATGTCATAAAATAATTGCACTGTATTGAGCATTCTGTTTCTGACATTGTTCCAGGAGATGAAGAGAGATTAGATAGAGATGAGAGAGAGAGAGATTTCATTACATCATTCTGACCTCACACTTCTATTTCCTAGAAAATACGATCCACTTTTTTATATCGTGAGTTCACTTTAAGTTTAGAATAGTTTAAGCAACAAGTTGATTTTCTATTTTTCAGCAGTTAAATATGACTGGCATGTGGTCTCAGCCACCTCACTGTGGCCTCACCATGACATAGCAGACAAATCAATTCAGAATCAAATGGGCACAAATTGATTTGGTGCTGCAGAGAATGTAGCTTGGTGCTAGGGATGCAGAGGATAAGGACCTAGGATATTCCCCCCAGAAGCTTAACATTGAAGTGAGGAGGTTCAGACAAAGACACACATACCCATAGACTCTACAAGACAATCAGAGGAATAACTTAAAAGAAATAAAAAAGGTCATAATCAGTTGATAGAATGAGAAAGATCCCAAAAGCTCAGTGTAGGAGTCAGTCTGTGAGCTAAGCCTTGATAGTCAAGGGTGATTTCAATAGATTTTTTTTTTAATTTTATTTATTTTATTTTCAGAGAGAGGAGAAGGGAGGGAGAAAGAACAATGTATGGTTGCCTCTCACATGGCCCTCACTGGGGACCTGGCCCACAACCCAGGCATGTGCCCTGACCGGGAATCGAACTGGGACCCTCTGGTTCCCAGCCCGTGCTCAATCCACTGAGCCACACCAGCCGGGCTCAATAGATTTTTAAAAAATATAAATCTCTACAATAGAATATCTAGTATCCCGATATTTAATAAATATTTACTTGTTGCCTACTATTATCAATTATGTGGTTGTCATTGAAGATATAAATATGAATAAGTACTTTTAGTGAGGAAAGCAAGAACAATGGACAATACAATGCAGTCAGTGGAGATGAAGTATTCCCTCTACCTAAGGCAAAGAGAAACTGGGGATTTAAAAAGCCTTTGGGGAAGAAGTGATGAGTCAACTTGTTTAAGACAAGTGGTCATTATACTACTCAGGCAGTGACATGCTGGGAGGGGGTGATGGTGTCAATTATCAAAAACTATTTGTAGATTACTTACACCTTACTGAGTAGGAAAACTCTTGAGCTAAACGTAAACATGAGAAATCCTGAGAAATGCTGTTAGTTTCATTCGGCTGGAAGCAAAGCGGTGAGAAATGTGGTCAAAAAAGGGAGTGAATTGTATGACTGGGTCAGAATGCCAAGTGCTTCAAAAGTTCTGTTCGAGTTTGCTCTTCATCTTGAACACTTGGAAAGCCATTCAATGGAGACATGAAAAGGGAGCCAAGAAAGGACATAAGCAGGGGTGACAGGAGCATAGTTGTGTTCTAACAAGATCCTTCTGGCGGCGTTGTTGGAGGGAGCATGCTGTGAGACTAGTGTAAGGAAAATCAGTTACAAAGAGAGAGTAGTCCATGAGACCTGACAAGGTCCTTTACTAGGTCAGTGGAAAGTGGCTGGGAATAAGCGAAGTATTGAAAGGGTATGAAAGAGGAGGTTCTAGTAGATTTGGGTAGTAATGTAAAGAAAAAAGTCAAGAATGACAACTCATTAATTCTAGTTGGATGATTAATGCCATTCCTGATTTTTAAAAATCCAGGAAAGGAAGCATATCTGAGAGGAATGATGATAAATTTATAATCTTACACACCAAAAAATGCCTTATCATCTGGAAAAAGAGAGCATCAGAATAAAAGTAAAGTTTAGGTATAGGTTAAATACCTATTCTGGACCATTCTCAGAAAAGGTCCAGACCGCCTCTCCGACAGTGGCGGACTCAAGGGCAGAACTGCTGCATCAACACCTGGACTGAACGGAGCTATTCGCATTGTGCTTTACAAGAACAGTGCCCCTGGAGGTGCTCTGGGGAAACATGAACTAGTAGCTTGCAAATAAATCAGTAGCTTTAAAAACAACTGATGATCTATGTATCTCTCATACATCAGCGTTTCTCTCCCTCTTTCTCTCTCCCTCCCCTCTCTCTAAATAAATAAAACAGTTAAGAAACTGAAACGAAAATGGCAATACGTTCACATTAGTTAAACGTAAGTGAGGCTTACATGAATATTTGTTATATTAATGAGCAGTTCTCACCTGGTTTCCCCCGATTTTGCCTCCCGTGCTTTTTCCCTTTGCTAATTTTGCTCAGTATTCTTTCATCTTAAAATATCATCACCATGAGGGTCCCTAGATCCTGAGTCTGATGACTGCTCCTGGCAAGTCATTGAACCTGGTGGTACTGGTCTCTAGGAACGCCCAACAGAGCTGAGTTCAGAGAGCATTCAGTTGAAACAGCCTGAAGGGACCTGAGGAAACGCAGGGCAGCCCGGCCTAACAAGTCAAATGGCAACAAGAAACAAAGCAGGTTCCTTGTTCACCGTTCAGACTCTTCAAGTTTATCTTGAAGCTGCAGCCATCAGTTGTCAGAAACGAAAACCCCGATGAATCTTGATAAAACAGACTCGAGGGTGCCTCAGCTTTATGATCCCAAAGCATAAAATGGAGATAACTACTACACAAAGGCCAGCACGTTTTTAAGAATGTGGTGTAGTATTAAACTTTTCATTCTCTTTTCTTCACGTTATAGGCTTTGGATTTAAACATATCTAAGAACAAATTCCAAGTCCATTACTAATTATTTAGTTTGTCACCTTGGGAAAGGGACTTAACCTCCTTGAGTTTCAGCTTGTCCATCTGTGAGAAGCTTTGGCTATGAATATTAACACATACAAAATGATTAGGAAAGAACTTGGCATATAACAAGCACCGAATAAATGCCATTCATACATGATTTTGCATATATTCCTGGGTACTGTGTCTTCTGCATTCTGAGTTAAAGAGGCAGACCAACGGCAATGGTCAAAATTTCAAGGCACTGATAAAGGTTAAGGGAGGTCCTGAGATTTCAAGAGTTGGAGAAAAATGAACAGGAGAATAAGGCCGGAGGGCCTCTGGAAGCTAAACCTGTGGGAGTGACCTGGTAGACCATTTGATCCTGAAACACACGCATGCACACACATGCCTGCTACTCCATGACACAAAGGGATTTGTGCAGCCATTTTTAACAGAATCTAATACCCAATATAAATTGCAATTCAAGATTAAACATTACATGCAAACTTTGACATTTTATTTTAAAGATTGTTTTGATCACTTTATGCTGGACTCTCATGTTTACCAATGTATATGGTATTTAAAAAATTAACTATGAATTTTTTTTAAATCACACTAAAGTCTAAATTTCATTGAAAGTTAAAGTTCATTTGGATTAAAAATTTCATTCAAACACTACTCTCTAAACATTATACTGTATGGTAAGAATCTTATTGTCATTCATTGTGGCCAGGCTGAATTTTTTAAAGAAAATCAGTTCATAATAGAACTATTATTAAAGTTCTGTTACCTGAGCAATATAGTATATAACTTTCACATTCAATAACTAGACTAGATCATCTAATGACTCATTTAAGGCACTGAATATACTTATCTAATTTGTTCTACACTACAGTAAGCAAAATTTCCAAACCACATTATCCTTAAAGTGAATACAATTTCCTTTTAATAATTTTCAGGGAGTAAAGCCAATGTTCAGGGATAGTGCAGGACTTTCCAAGACAATGATATTTATTTAGATAAATTGAACTCCTCGACTTATTAGGATTAAATTGCTACTTAGGAACAGGAACAGTATTAATACACAATTTTCATTAAGATGCTAATTTATTTAACATTACTTAACTCTCCAGTGAGTACACATTCTATAAAGAATAGCATACTAAGGTAATGTAATTGCTGAAATATTCCCAAGAGTATAAGAATTACACACATTTTTCAAATTGATCAGTAATGGCATTATAGCAAAAGGCTAAGAACTTATGCATTAGCCTACTTTTTTCTCATGACAAAATTAAAGATTCAAATACAAATGATGCTTGACTTTTCTATAAATGTGTACTTAATTTTATGTAATAAATTAAACTAACCATTCTATTATATTGCTTTTGAAATTTTATAGAGATTTCCATCATTGAGATGCAAAAAATCAGGATATAAAAGATTATAGTGCTGGCATACAGATAGACAAAGAAATTACTGTGTTAAAGCAATCAATAAGTTCTTGCCTTGTGCAAGATAAAGACCTAATTTGGATTGTTTATAAATTGCTATTCATCAGGACACTATTTACTGAATAATTCTTTTCCACTATTTTGCAATTTTTAATCATATATTTATAATTTAAAGTTGTAGATATATAAATTACATATAACTCCACTGCCTAAAGAAAAGTGGTATTGTTTGTTTCATTTTTTCCAATCTAAGTTTGCCTATTTTTTTTAAATTTTATTTTTATTTATTTTTAGAGAGAGGAAGGGCGGGAGAAAGAGAAGAAGAGAAACAGCAATGTATGGTTGCCTCTCACATGGCCCTCATTGGGGACCTGGCCTGCAACCCAGGCATGTGCCCCGACTGGGAATCGAACCGGGACCCTTTGGTTCCCAGCCCGCGCTCAATCCACTGAGCTACACCAGCCAGGGCTAAGTTTACCTATTTTAATAAAACTTAAATCATACTGATGATTTCACATTCCGTGTTTTATGTATAACTATGTATATAATAAAATGTTCTGGACACGATGACAAGTTTTATAACTGTAACGGGAATAGCCTCTACTACCTAGTAGCTATTAGACATTTTAGTAGTTTGTAAGATGTTTTCTATTACAAATAACCCTGGAGTGAACTATTTTTTTTTTCAATTTTGGTCAGTACCCTTCAAAATTTTCTAAGAATGGAGTCAAGACAAGGAAGTGTTGAGTTAAAAGAAAGAAAAGATTTAAATGTATGTTCTTAATATATATTAGTAGTTTGTTTTCCAAAATATTACACCTGTCTACATCTGGCAGTTTCTGATTGATCGTTCACAGTCTACAGCATGGAGAAATATCATGCAATTATTCCTTTCCATTTCTGGTAATTTGGTAAGTGAAACATTGCATCAGATAATTTATTTAATTTGTCTTTGTTTATTATTAGATAATTCATTTCTATATTTGGATTGCATCACAGCTGAATAAAATGTACCTTGCTTATGTCCACCCCTCAACACCACCCCTTTGGCATCCGCTAGGGAGCAAAAATGCCTTTGTGAGAACTGTGGAACCCAATGCTATAGGCCAGACCTCAGAGGAGCCTTACCCACCCGTGGGTTAGGTAATAGGCAGACAGACCTTACTTCCAGCTGTGGAGCCTGTAATGGTGCATGAAGCTGCACACGAAGCTGAGGTTCAGGATACTTAGACAATAATCCATGGATAAGAGATCCTTTTTTTGGCACTCCAGGTTTCCGGCAGAGAGTTCTAGCCCACATATGGAGGAAAAAAAATTAAAAGGTTGGATGTATTCAAAAGTACGATGAACAATCTGACTTTACCTAAATCAGCCCTGTTCCAGGGTGGCACAGCTCAGGGCCAGAAGAGACCTTCTCATCGTACGATTTCTCCCTGGGAGGAAAAGTAAGAGGGTGTGACTGAGCACCCGGCTCCCCAGCTGGGCACGCTGCTGCCAAAGGGGCCATTTCTCTCTCAGGCTTGGCGAAGATTTTTTGGATGTGACACCAAAGCACATGAAATGAAATACAGAATCAAGTGGGACAACACCAAACTAAAAAGCTTCTGCACAGCAAAAGAAACACTCATCAGATAAAGAGGAATCACACAAAATAAGAAAAAAATATTTGCAAATCATCCACCCGATAAGGGGTTAATATCCAGAATACGAGTATATAAGGAACTGATACAACTCAAGAGCAAATGAGCAATCTGAGTAAACAATGGCAGAGAAACTGAATAGTCATTTTTTTTCAAATAAGTCATACAAATGGTCAAGAAGTACCTGAAAAAATGCTCAACATCATAATCATCACGGAAATGCAAATCAAAACCTCAACGACAGATCAATTCACACCTGTCACAATGGCTATCAAAGAGACAGAAACATTGTGTTGGAGTGGGTGTGGCACAAGAACCACTGTGCACTACTGGTGTGGATAAAAATTGGTGCTGCCACTGTGGAAAAGAGTATGGAGGTTTGTCAAAAAATTAGAAGTACAACTATCATATGATTTAGCAGTCCTAGTTCAGGGTAGCAATCCAAGAGACATGAAATTAGTAACTCAGAGACGTCTGCATTCCCGTGTTCATTTCAGCATTTATTCACAATAGCCAGCATATGAAAGCAACCTGAATGTTTTTGTATATGGATGAATGGACAAAAAAATGTGGTGAATATATACATTGGAATATTGCTCAGCCATAAAAAATATTGCCATTTGCAACAGTATGGATGGACCTGGAGGGCATTATGCTAAGTGAAATAAATCAGAGAAACACATGTATGACTTCACTGATACGTGTAATCTAAAAGAGCCAAACTCATAGATACAAGGAGTAGACTGGTGGTTGCCAGTGACTTGGGGATGGGGAAAATGGGACAGTGTTGGTTAAAAGGGCAGAAACTTCCAGTTACAGGATGAATAAGTCCTGAGGACCTAATGTTCAGCACGGTAATTGAAGTTAACAGTGCTGTATTATATAGTTAAAAGTTGCTAACATAGTGGATCTTAAATATTCTCACAAAAAAGAAGTAACAATTATGTGAGGTAATAGAGGTGTTAATTAATCCTACTGTAGTACTCATTTTGCAATTATATGAGTGCATCAAATCAATTCATTGTACATCTGAAACGTACACAATGTTATATGTCAGTTATATCTCAAGAAATAAACAAGAAATAAAATTTTCGACTTACAGATTCACTCAACAAAAATCTATTAAACAAATTTATCTTTATTTTGCAATTATTTTTTATTTTATTTGCCAATATCTGATACTTGTTTCATGCATGTATTATATTTTTTACATCATTATAGTGTGTATATATGTGCATGTATGTTGATATGCATATGTATATGTATGTATGTATGCACACAGAGTTTAATACAAATGTTGAGACTATATTCCTAGTTTGTTTTCTCTTGTAATTTGGTTTATCATGATTTCGGTTGGCAAAAGATGTTTAAAGACCCGATTTCATAAATACTTTCTTGTTTTGATTCATACCATTGCTTCAAAATATTTATCTATATTATCTTTTAGTATATTTTAAATATAGCATATATAAATTATAAATAGACACACACACATATGATTTAATCTGTCTCAAATGTATTTGATTTATGCTGTGAGAAAAATCTAATGACTACCAAATCCAGTCAGATGGAGAATATCCTTGTATAAGTTTTCATCGGGTTGTTAAAATGAGATGTTAAATGAAAGTGTTTTTTGTCTTGCCTTCAGAGAAGACAACATGTTGGCTGGTCACAGATAACAAACTGTCTTCCACAAAACTCTACAGACGGTTTTGTCATTTATCTTCCACCACACAAATCTGAGGCTGTATTTTTGTGGCGTGTGTTCTGTTTTTGTTTTTGTTTTCTGATCCTTGTTGACTCAAAAGAATATTTTAGACTTTTGAAATGCGTAGATACTGCAAGCGTGCCTGTTTGCCATTCATTTTATCTGGAGCTGCCCTTTCAGTGGATCTTTTCTTTGTAACTGAGGCTTTTTAAAGCTCTAAATCATCATTTCTGCGCTAATGGCCTTGGCCTCTCTCACGAGAATGCCTATAAGCCTTATTTTGCATTTCTTTTTTATTTTTTCCCTCATCTATAGTCTGCTTTCTCATTACTTTTGTTTATCTTCTTTTTCCCTCTGCAGGCTGGGAGGCCATCTCAAGCCTATCTCCCAAAATGACAGTGAATGAAATCAAAGTATGCCAGAAGTTCTCAACACTGGCTTTTCATTTGACTTGCTTGTGAATAGAAATAGTAATGATAATGGCAAGGTCTAAGGCTACTTGCACCACGCCGCTCATGAGGCGCTCTGTTCTCTGTCGACACTGCCTGCTGGAGTTGTGCAATGACATGGGACTGCCTGGGCTTAGCCTAGACCAGTTAATTCAGAGTCCGGGTTTGGGAGAAAAGACTGATATATATATATTTTAAGTTTCCAATTGATTTTAGCATACAGCCCTGATTAGGAAGGTAGAGAGCTGATAGCATGTGACCAGGGCTTATCACACATTCTGAGATATATCAGTGCTTAATGTTAGATACCCTCAGCTCTGACAATGGCAGCAGCATCATTTAATTATCCAGTGTCAATTTAATTCCGTGGCACAGACTTTTAATTCATGTTTGCTGTTCCATTTTCTTATTTCTTCCTTACTCATCCTTCTGGGTGCCAAATAGTCTCACCTTTTGGCTATCTATCCTGCTCCATGAAGATCATGTCTTCTTTGTTCTATTAAGGATGTCAGAAAATTTCTAAACTTATTTTCTAATGTGTATGTAATTTTTTTAAGATTTTATTTATTTATTTTCAGAGAGAGGAGAAGGGAGGGAGAAAGAGCAATGTATGGTTGCCTCTCACATGGCCCTCACTGGGGACCTGGCCCGCAACCCAGGCATGTGCCCTGACTGGGAATCAAACTAGGACCCTCTGGTTCCCAACCCACGCTCAATCCACTGAGCTACACCAGCCGGGCTAATGTATATGTAATTTTTTAAAATAAGAGCTTTGTTGAAGCTCAGCTTTGCTAACAGGCAAGGTGTATGGTTGCCCCATGGACTGCTGAGAAAAATCTCATCCCACCTCTGGCTGGAGTGCAGACCAGCACGCACAGGGCTCAGCTGAGTTGGGGGAGCTCATCAATTATCACATCTCTCTGGTTCTCTGACTGTCTGAACAAAGGAAGTACTCTACGTAACATGTACTGAAAACATAAATATTCCAACTCCATCCATTCTTCTTAAGTTTTCATTCAACATATACTTATGGAGTGCTACTTCTTGTTGGGTAATATTCTAGGTGTTTGGGAATACAGGGGAGCAAGTTAGACTACATGCCTGCTCTCATGGAACTTACATATTAGAGTTGGAAACAGACAACAAATAATTAAAGACATAAGTAAAATCATTTTAAATAGTACTATGTCACATGAGGAAAAGAAAATAGGATAGTAAGAAAGTGTTCTGGAGAGGAGCAATATTTACTTCCTGGAAATAGATTTCCTGGAATTCAAAGGACCACTGCTGGTACTTTGCCCTGATGTTTCTAGGGCGTGATAAGTTATCAGGTGGATACACAGGAGACATTCTCTGTCTACCTTGGTAAATGTTTGCAACAGAATAGCTGCCAATTTTCTGGTTGGTACAGAGTCAGGACCTCTTGAACAAAAAGACCACTTTAGACCACTAGGACTTGGTCTATTCCAAGGGAGATAATATGTATCAGTGGCTGGCTAGTTCTCAATTCAGCCCAAAAGGTTATATTAACAAAAATTTATCCAAGACTGACAAAGACATTACAGACAGATTTCATTGGGAAATTCTTGTCCATGTTAAAGGGCATTTTGTGGGAAATTCAGAATATTAATATCTGTCCACTGGAGCAGCATGCTTCAACAGTTCCCTTCTTTCTGCGCTCTAGGTTGGAAGCTCGGGTTACGTTCTAGGGCCTCCACCTCTTCATCTCGCCCTCTTTTCCTGCTCATTTTTAATGCTACTATGTGACTTTTAGTGCCTATTGCATTGAACTCACTTCTGTACATCTTCTTCTGATAGATGTTTTAATCAAACTAGGCCCTTGGCACCTAATTCTGGCTTCATCCCTGAACATTGACCTTCATTTCTTCCATAATCCCACAGTGTGTCACCCGCCAATCAAACCTTCCTGATTCTCTCACTCAAATCAGACGTCCAGTGCAGCTGACTTGCCCAGACACACTGGGATTCCACTTAGTTAGAGGAGTTCAAAGAGGTTGCCAAATTAAGCCAGAGGTCCTGTTTAACTATGTTAATGCATGGCATTTACTCAGTGGCTCTACCACAGCCATTGCAAAGCAGAGTGTTTAGATACTGAAAATGTAGCAGTGAGCAATGCAGAAAATGTGCCTGCTCACAGGAAAGTAATAGTTCAGGGAGAAATAGACGAGTCAACTAACAATTTAAAGAGACGTGATAAGCACAGTGATTTTTAATCAATGCAATATTATCTGAGATCAGCACTCATATTGCATTTGAGTTTTATGAAAAGCAATTGTCCAAATGGGGAATGAAGGGATGAATTGAGTAGGATTGTAAGCAAGAAAAAAAAGTGATGGGAAGAAAAGAGTTTTCTAGAAGCATTAACCTTTAACCCTGAGAATGCCCAGATAATGAGAACAGTAAAATGTTGCTGGGCAAACAGCTACAAGGAGCTTGGAATAAAACATTTGCATCAGATCTCAGGATACAGATGGGACAAGAAGCCTTCATTATACTAGATGTGGTCAAGAGGACTACTTCACGTATTAGCATTATCGTTCATCTATTCAGTCAGAATCCCTGTCTACTATTTCAGTGCGGACAGGATGCTGGACTAGGATACAAAGTACGAGAGGTATAACCCCTGCTCTCATGGATTTCACTACTGCCTGGCACATAGTGAGGTCTATTTCTTGGCTATTTTGTTCTAGAAATTTCTCTGAAGTCCATTTGGTGAAACAAACCCACATGTAGGTAAGTCAAGAATAAAATAAAATATGTAGAAAGAAAACATGGCAGGACATACCAAAGACTTAGAAACAAAATGAGGAAAGAGAACTGAGTTAAGGGAAAGAAGGGAGAAAGAGAACAGAAATAAACACAATAATAATGAAGAAAGGCAAAGTACCATGAAAAGGTGTTTCAGGTATAGCAGGCTGCCTACCTTTGATGTGATAATCTTTCTAAATAAGGTTTTCAATAACTAGTCTGTCTGCCTCCATCAGTGCTTTGTGCATATAGGTGCATGCCAGGTGTTGTATGGGACGGATCAAAGAAAATAGCAGCCTGGGGCATTTCTGAGTACTTAGGAGCTCATTTTCAAAGAAAATTTTTCATGTATCTTACTGTTGCCATGAAAACCACCTGCCTTCAAACCAGCATTTCAATGCTACCTCTGCCTCTAATTGCACTGTACATTCTAAGACCTTAAATCAACTTCTGCATCCTGAAAACCTCAAGAAAAAAAATTATTGACACACCTGTAATCTCTGTACCATTTTGTTAAGAAAGGGATCATTACTGCACCTAAAACCACAGCTATCTTCTTGGGGAAAAAAAAAACTATTTTAACAAAAGAAAGATAGAAAATGTGTTCCATGGGTATCCTGTATTACTTATAAATTTCAATTTAAGATTTTTTAAATTTATTTTTAGATATAAGGGAATGGAAAGAGAAAGAGATGGAGGGAAACATCAATGTACGGTTGCATCTCATGTGGCTCCCACTGGGGAACTGGCCTGCAACCCAGGCATGTGCCCTGACTGGGAATCGAACCAGTGACCCTTTGGTTCACAGCCTGCGCTCAATCCACTGAGTTACACCAGCCAGGGCATAAATTTCAATTTAAATGACAACATATTTATTGAGCACTTACTAACTACAAGATCCCGTGTTAAATGCTCAGTAGACACTAAAGAGTTTAAGAAAGAAGGGGAGGCTTTAGCTCCTGCCTTGAGAGAGATTGTGATCTCATTGTACAAGGAAAATAAAAATAGTCCCATTATAAATGTAAAAATGAGGAGATATATATGTAATAAGAGAATTGAAAACTACACACACACAAAAAGGGTACTAGGGGAAGGCTGGAGTTTAGAATCAAATGTAGTAGACAAAAACAAAGCAGAAAAAGTTAAGGTTCAAGGGGCCCCGGTGAGGTGCTACCCTTGATTCTCTGGTCAAGTTCTGGATCAACTGAAATTAATAAAGGAGATAGGCATTGAATATAAAAAGTGTTGAAATGCAGCAACAACAGACTTCCTATTATGGAACCCTGCCATTAGGTAGACTTACGTACATACAGACTGCCCTACAAAAATTAGGATGAAAAGGAAGAAAGCAGGGAAGAAGAAAGATAAAAGGGGTCACACTGGATGTTGAGGTCCTTTCCCCAAGCACACCAGGAAGGAGACAGTGAAGGGCTAGACAGAGGCCTAGGTGGTACAGCGGTGAGGCTCTCTCTATAGGAAGCTGGCAAAAAGTTATCCCCACTCCCAAAAGAAGAATTTCTATTTACTTGGAACAACAACAAAAGGATTGCCGATGTTTGCTATTGGCAATGTACTCCTTAAGCTCTTTACTGTCTCATCTAATATTCAAAAAGCCCTAGGATGTAGGTATGGTAGCTATTTCCATTTTACAGGATTGAAAAGGAGAAGTAAATTGAACACAATGGCACAGCTCATAGTTGCAGATTCCCAGTTGAATCCAAGGCTGCATGGTTCCATAGTCATAGACCTAACTTCTATGCCAAGAGAAGATGTCAGGAGAGGGCTTTGGAAAAGTGCCTGCTCCTTAGGGTATAGCTTAAGGACAAGGTTCCTGGGATGATGTCAAAGAACTGGAATAGTGCAACGTCTGGGAAACCAACTAACAAACCAACACCCATTGGATCTCTTATCATGAGGAGCCAGAGAAGAGTTTCAGTAGAATAGTAGAGTTGAATGCTTGATTAGAGAGACCCACAAAAGAAGGAGAAAGAAGAAGTAGAAGCAACAAGTATACATTTTCAAGAAATGTAGCATTTGAAGGAAAGGGAAGTTACAGTGTGAAAGCCTATGAGGACAGGAAAGTTGAGCAAAGGTGTTCTGAGTAGTTTGTTAGGGTTTCTGAGGAGGTTTGTAAGAAGACAAGAAACTTCCAATGGAGAAGAATTTAAAGATGCAAATGGGAAGGTACAAAATTAGGGGACGTGGGTTCTAAAAGAGGCAAGAAGGAATGAATAGGAAGGAATAATATACCTTCAAATCAGAGGCATTTTCTGGTGGAGAAACAGAGTTGTTTGAAGAGAAAGAAAGAGAGCAGTCTCCACTAGGTAAGCCTCAAAGACAAGCTAGAGAAATCTCTCTAGGGTTTGACAAGGATGGATTAAGCACCATAGGCTTGAATATAAGGGGATTGTCACGGTTCACCTTGAAAGGGGTAGGGAATCAATAAGAAAAGTAAACGAGTAAAAGATTGCTGAGAAATAAGGACCAGCAGGGTCGTTATTATGGGTATATAGTGAACCCAATCAATTGGGGTAAAGAGGCCCTTTTGAGATGGTTTAAAGAATATACACAACCAAAAAGTAATACATAATATTTTAAAGCAAGAAATTTTCTAATTACTTTGCACTTGAAGCACAGAAACAGTCAAATTCAAGTCCTTTAAGCCAAACTTATTATGAGCCTCATGTTTTGGTGATAGACTGACAACCCCCGTCACACACACACACAATAAAGAACTGATCCAATAATTTTACTAATCCAAGCCCCTGTATCCCCAGACCAATTAATTCACTATCTTAGAGAAAAATATATCTTCATACTGAAACAATGCCAGATAGCTCTTTTAATTCAGGGAAAATCGAGTAAAAGTATACTTAGTCTTCTAAGTCTTTTTTTCAGAGAACAGCAACAGATGTTGTACATGTGGAATGGAAAATTATTCTATTCTATTTCAAGTAAGAAATCTTAGTTTTGGTGAGGCTTAAGTCATATCTTATTCTCTTCATTTTATTACTTATTCTTTAATACTGTTGTTCTTCATATTCTACATATCTTAAAGATGGTTATTTTTAAAAACAGCTCTACTCTTTAGGAAAATATGATTAGCACTATGCCATTAGGCCAATATAATGAAAGAGACTTCAGATATCTTGGTTATTCAGCTACTGCCTGCAATTTTGTTTGATGGGAGAGTGGGAGGCAGAATAAAGGGGGAAAGATGGTATGAGAGAACTTGACATTTACAGAGTGCCCACAATTTGCTAATATTATACCCACTGTAATAAAATTTTTTCAGCCTGTACATTACACCCATTCAGAAGTCATGAAATCAAGTTGGTGGGCCATGACCAGGTTTTAAAATGTGAAATTGAATACAACAAAACAAAACAGAGAGCAACACATACATTAAGAGTAAGTTTGGCTTAGAGAAACTTTTGCCTTGGTTATACTGACTATGTAAACACATACACACATCTGTGAACCCTAGGTCATGATGTAAACTGTGTTTCTTGCTGTGGAGTATAATCAAAATTGCTCCAAAGCCATCAGTGTAATGTGTCACTTAAAAGTCATCAGCTTGATGTTTTGGGCTAGCAAGAGTCTATTCCACTTTCTACAGCAGCTCAGTTTCCTTGGGAGGTCATGGTGGGGTAGAAATTCTCAGATTGGTATTCTGGTATGGAAGCTGCCGGGGTCATATCAGCCAACTGAACACTTAGAATCTTGAGCAGGTAACACACAATGGAAAACATAAATACGTCGTTCGCACACTCCCTTTCTAGAGGTAACATCCGGACCACTCTATGCAGGCTATGAGACCATTTCTGTGGTTCCTGCTGCCTTAGTTCCTGCCCATTGCTGCGCATTCACTAGCTTCATGTCAGTATTTTAAGTTCTGACTTACTTCTCATAAATCCTTTTTAGCTCATGAGCTAGAGTTAGTTTTTGTTATCCTAATCAAAACACTCTAGACTTATACATATGTATTGCCTCATTTAAACCTCAAAACTATCCTGTGATATCATCATTACTTTTATTTCACTAATGGGAAAAGTAAGATTCAGGATGAGCTGATAATTTTGCCAAAGGTCATCTGGCAGGTACAGCATTCAAACCAGGTCACACTGACTTAAAGTTCATGTCTTTTCTATTAAATAATGTGCACTGAGCTGGCAACAGCAGAGTGTGATATATTTCACATGCAGAATAATTTTATGCAGAGGATTTGTCAGGGAATAGTTCTTATTTTATTTGAGTGAATCAAGATCAATAGCTTTCTATTAACTTCAAGATAAAGTTCAGGAGTGTTGAGGTTTTATAGCTTTTAAAATTATGCATGTGGAGAGAAAATACAGCCTAGATTGTTTTGCTGTTACTTTCATTGATTTTTAAGGAAGTCTATCATCCTATTAATTGCATCCCCTTAGCAATAAACCAGCATTCTGGAACTCTTAATATCTATCAAACGAAAGTGAATAGCTCAGTAATTATCCCGAGTAATGAATCAGTGTCAACAGGCAAGAGATAACCTGAAATATTCAGCTGAACAATCCTATTTTCATCACCATTATAAGTTTAGTTTCTCCATCCCTCTAAACCTTCCCTACAAAAACACACTCACATGTATGCAATCAATCATTTATTCCTGTTAATTCTTTTGGTCACCACCCTGCCACACATAACCAATAGTATAATCCTTTCTTTTCTTTTAGCCCGCACTATTGCTCAGGCTTTCAAATTGCATCCCTAAGTTAGGCCTCAATTTTTCCTATTGCTGCCAGAGCAGAGCATAATTTTTTCTATCATTTATGCTTAAAACTCCCTATGGGCTTTCCATTATTTAAAGAATAAATTCCAATATCCTCACTGCAATATACATTGAAGCTCATCAACATTTCAAAGCCTCAAGTTTTCCAAACACACTATATGGTTTTGTGTCTCTGCCATTGTACACATCATTTCAACAGGTCAGAATGCCCCCTTCCACGTTGCCCTCCTGGAAAAATTCTGTGGACCCTTAAAAACCCGGTTTGGATGTTACCTCCATCAGGAAGTCCTTCCAAATGCTTTCTAACACCATCAAAGAGTTCATCTCACTCCCTTCTATTTCCTGTGTATAGTTTATTGCTCATTCATTCATTTAACAAATACTTTGTTGAGGTACTGTTCTAGACTCTGGGGGTAGACCAGTGAATAAAACAGACCAAAGTAGCTACCTTCACAAGGCAAAATAATCAAGAAGAAAAGTAAATAAACTATATCAAACGTATGAAAAATATAACTTAGAAAAACAAAGGAAGTACCAGGAGCAGGGTGACGATTGTGAGTGTGTGGTAGGGAAAGCTTGCCCAAGATGCATTCAAAGTAGGACTTAAAGGAGATGAAGGTGTGAGCTTTGAAAATGTCTGAGGAAGAATGCTTCACGCAGAGAGACCTATAAACACAAAGGTGCCCAGATAGAAATGTGATGGGCAAAATCCAAAAAGAGCAACTGGAATCAGGGTTAAGACGTGGTCAAAGGGGACCGGATCATGGAGGACTTGGGCACGAGCTTTGAATGTGATGCGAAACCACTGGAGAGATCAAAGTGGATAAGATAAATGATCTGAGTTGATTTATAAAGATCACTGTGCACAAAATCTGCCCAAATCAAATGTTAAAACCAGATTAGACAGACAAGGTATCTTTACTTTCATGGGATGCTTTTAAACAACTGTGAAAACAGCATCTGCTGTTTTTGCCCTTAGGCAATTTCCATCTAAAGCCTGCCACACACACACACACACACACACACACACACACACACACACACACAGAAGTCTGTCCCTCACTCAACTATTTGAATTTTAGGTCACAAACAATTCAAAAGAGAATAAGGTATGATCTAATTTCTCTAGGACTGACTGAGTATGGTACTCACATCTGAAAATTAAATCAATGCAAGGACAAACATCAAAGAATCTTAGGGACTGAAAAGCGCTATGCAAAGAGGATTGGCAAATAATTTGGAAGTTATTTGACTAATGGAGCTTTAGGGATTTAAGACAATTAAAAATAGACTGGGAGACAGAAAAGATGATTGCATGGTTGATATTTAAGATGCCTGATTGTGTGAGGATGAAAGGGGAACTTCCACAACATTTTTCAATAGTTTTAATGTAGAAAATTTGCTCTCTGTGATCTTTGAAGCAGTCCTATTTGAAAGAAATAGATGGCTGCTAAAGTTGCCACTTAGACTTATCATATATTCTTCCAAAGATCTTGTTTTTAAGCCTGAAAATTAAGGAAACATCATGAATCAAATGAATTCATCTTGAATGAAAAGTAAAATGTTAGAACCTCTGAAGTTTTTTATAACATTTGTCTTACTAAAATAGTCCCATCTGTCACCTTTGAGCTATGAGAAGTACAGGAAATTATGCTATGCTTTTCCTCACCTTTACATAATTTCTTAGTTCTCACTTATTAAACTATTTCCAGTAATATGTTCCTTGACTTCATCAGCTATATAACTTATTGCCAGTGAGCGTGCACAGAAAAGTTCCGCGAGGTTTATATGACGTGCACAGCACAGGAAGCGCGAGGCAAGCTGGCCCAGTTCTGCTCTACCATACACTGTGTGATGTTGGTCAATTTATTTAACTTCTCTGTGACTCGGTTTCTTTTTCTGTAAAAAGAGGCTAACAATGTGCTAAGTTATTATGTCAATTAAATGGGATAATAAGTAAAATGATTAGAACACTGCCTAGGACAAAATATGAGTTCCATCATAATGCCAAAAATGTACAAAATATATACCAAAATACCTATGAAATGTCATAAATGTCCAGACAAAGTCTTTAATGTGTAAAAACAATTTAAATAAATACATTGAATCTGTTTTACATCTGCCTGCCTCTGTTACATTTACCATCAATCCAATTTCCCTATGTTGGCAGTAATTTATACAGCTTTTCTCATAGCTTTACAAATCTTTTTGTTCATGAGGCCTAACTTTTTATCACCAACAGGGCAGTTTAGAATGGAAGAAGCCAACCTGCTGTGGGTTCCGTTTCTGGGCAAAAAAAAGGGGGGGCATATACTAAACCTGACAAGCTCAGGGGAAGCCTGCCTGGTGGCCTTACAAACTCAGAGACCTAGTGTAACCACGAAGGATGGTCTGAAAACTTTTACCTAAAAGCTGTTCATGGAAGGTAGTCATATCCTGGGCCGGTATTTCCCTTAACAAAGGTCAATCTTTACCGTAACTGAGCCTGTCCACTGTCTTTTTGTAGCTAAGAAAACATATCTTTGGAATGTCCCTCAAAGCACAACCACTGGGCCAGAGCAGAGACCACAAGTGCCCTCGTTGTTATTATTATCATGTTAAGTGTTGACTTTTAACTATCCTGTACCCACCTATGTAAAAAATAAATGAAAGTATGTGTCTTTTCTTCTTACTTTTTATTCAGTCCCAGAGATCCCCCTTTTGCTTTCTCCCGCCTCCCTAATCTATCACAATGAATTTCTTGCAACCCCTTCCCTCTTCCCTTTTGATTCTGAGGTATAAGTGGTAAAGCTGAAGTTTTCCAGAGCATTTACTCAATTCGTTGAGATTTTGCTTCCTGGCAATTGTCATTATTTTGGATCAAATAAACATAAAACTTATTACAGGTTTGGATATGTCTTACATTGACACTATAATTTATATAATATAGAATATATACTATAATAATAAATAATTATATACTGTATAATATATTGTATATAATCCATCATGTAATATATAACATATAATTGCATACATGTGTGTTATAGGTTATGTCTTTCTTAAGCTGCTTTAACATTGAATCCTCTAAGGTAGTGGGCCTCCTACTTTTCCTAAAGCCTGCTTCCCCCATTGTCAAGGCTGTATCATTTGTTTACAGGCAACCAGATGACTCCAAGATCCTTGCCAGAGATAAGCAGGCACCTGATCTCCAGCTGTAATAAACAGCCTCCCTTCCTGGAAAACTTAAATTGGGGCTAATAAAGAGATGTCTCTTCTCACCAGGAGGTTGATCTCGCATCGTGTAAATGCAGGTGCTTATTGACAGCCATGGGTTCCACTGTATGAGCTGAAGGTAAAAAGGAAGCTGGACCATGGAGGGAGAGGAAACTATTTTGTAGAGGGTCAGAAATGGGAGAATACCCTATTGACATTTATGTGCTGGTACCGATTATTTTTCTGATATCCAGATGTGGACTTCACCCTATTATAAATTTATCTGTTTCACTGAAGTTTGCTCAAATAGGTTTCTGTAATTTGTAACCAAAAAAGCCTTTATTAATATGCCTAATTTAATCAAAGTATAAAATATATCATGTACATAATATGTTTCATGTATTGGGTATACAAAATGAAAACATATCATTCTGGCATCTTAGATGTATTGATGAAATAATAAAAACAAAATACATAAACCGTGATGGCACACGGTAAACTGACCCTTTTGTGGAATGTATTCTAGGTATACTTATTAACAAACACTATTTAACCCTTGGTTCCTCAGCAATTTTTCCTTTGTTTGCCTCTCTTTCGAGGGTGTACATCCAGAAACTGACTCCCACAGAACATCAGCTCCACCTTCCAAACCTATTACAGAGTCACTTTTTCCATGTGGCCAGTGAGCTCCCCATTCAACCCTGACCTTTCACAGAAGCCTAATCTGAGAATACTACAGACTTTCCAAGCCAAAGAATCTGTCATCCAAACTTTTGCTCTCAGCTAGAGCCAGCTACTCTATCTCCACTCTGGCAGAATCACCTACAAACACTTACATTACAGAGTTGTCGAAGGCAGATTTGTCCATAGATAAGGTCTGTTCGGAAAGTAGTCAGTCATGTAATGTGGAAAATAGAGACATTTATTGAAGAAGATACAAGATACAAGAAATGTTGTACATAGGCCAATGATGCTTCAGTCCCCTTCAAAGTAGGCACCTTGGGACCTTACAGAGTTCTCCTAGCGTCATTAGCAACTGCAACATGATGTCCCTTCTGCTCTGGTAGCAGAAACTGTGGAACAAATTTTGCTAGACAGCATTTCATGCCAAGATCCTGCGTCAAAATCTCAGACACAGTAGTTTTTGGAATCCCCAGATCAGCTTCTAGTTCTCACACTGTCAGTCACTCATTTTTGTTGATTGAGGTGATTTTGACTCACACCGTCAGTCACTCATTTTTGTTGAGTACACGCTCCACATTCTCAGGTGTTCTGGTTGTTGCAGGCCTTCCAGAACATGGATCACTTTCAACAGATTCTTGACCATCTTTGAAGTGTTTGTGCCACACTTTTATTTGTGCTGCACTCATTGAATTGTCCCTGAAAGCCTTCTGAATCATCTTAATAGTTTCCACAGAGGAATGTTCAAGCTTAATGCAGAATCTGATGCAGAATCGTTGTTCTACTTGCTCAGTCATTTTGAATGCAATGGCCACACAGGGCACATGCTCACTCAGCGGCTTCTACTGTCCCCACTGACTAGTACAATGAAGTCATTCACACATGCGCATTCCAGTCTACTCTCCTTGGTTGCCAGGTTATACCAATGTCGTGCAAATCAGTTTCAATATATTAACAAATGTTGGACTTTTTCTGGACACACCTCATATGTCCACTCACTAGAGCATATTTCCTAATGACCGAGACCTTTCTTCTGGAATGTTATGGAATAAGGTTCCAAGCACAAAGAAACTGTCCTGCTCATTTTTGTTGTTGCTGTTGACTTTATTTCTAGAAGTAAAAGATTATAAACATAATTTAATTCAGCCACGTTTAAAATGAAAATCAACATCAGAGGCTAAATGTTTTTAATAGCAGGAGCCCTGGGAGATTAGGAAAAGTTGAACTACTGAAACTGAGCTTGCAGAACACAGTTCAGTGAGATGGCCACTATATATCTTTTTATATCACTAAGATAAATTTTCACAAGCACATCTTTTGAAGGCACTAAGACCACAAACATTAAACAGTTGAAGATGAAGATATTTTTCTGTAAGCTTTGTGTGTTTGGCTTGTATTAGAAAAGCATTTGTTTCTTAGAGATTTCTCAATTATATTTTACTTTTAAATGTAACAACTATCATATGAACATTAATTTTGAGACTATATAATGTAAGCATTCTAGGAAAATGAATGTCTGCACTATGTCTGTAACAGAAAAATGGAAGTTTTGAACATTTAACCAGTCTCAATGATCTTTCTATAATTATCTCAATCTGTATAAAATCTGGTTATATTCTCTGGATATTAGAAACCACCTACTTCAATTTTTATACCACTTTTGGTAACAGTTTAAATAAATAGCAATGATGACAAATATTTTTAAAGCACATAGAGTAACAATTTCTTCAAGACATTTATTTGTAAAAACCTAGTTGGTAGGTACAAAATAGGCAGAGAGAGGTTAAGAACAGTGTAGTAAATGGAGAAACCAAAGACCTTATATGTACAACCCATGGACATGACTGAGGGGAAATACTGGAGGGAGGGTGGGTGCAGGATAGAGGGGGACAAAAAGGAGAAAAAAATGGAACAACTGTAATAGCATAATCAATAAAATATACTCTAAAAACTAAAAATAAAGAAAGCATTGATTTAATGTGTGATGCTTTGTTTGGTGTATATGATCCATTGGTCCCAGCAGTCAGTTTTATGTAAACAGCTCGGGAAGAGAAGAATTGCAAACGTTTTTTAGAAAAGCCACAGTTTATCTCTTCTCTATCTCCTTACACCTACCTCTTGCACATTTATATTACCATCCCTGCTTCCAAACACAAATTAATCTGTTCCCTTTCATTTAGACTATATTTCTACACAATTATGTTTGTGTTTTCAATAGTTTGTTTACTTATATCTGTTAGAAAATGTTGCAACATGAATGAGACACAAAGAACTGCAATTAACCTTAAGAACAGAAGGATAATTTATTGCTTTGCCAAACAACAAAACTCACTCTTACTGTGAATAGTTCATAAGAAAGATAGCAGCTATCAAATTAAAAAAAATAAATAAAAACAAATAAGGTTGAGAACAGAAATGGTAAAATGTGCACAGTCTTCAGATTTGCAATTACTAGCTGCTCTAAATTGTTAGTGATAGCTAATATATACCCAAAGGTATGCACGCCTACAGCTCAGAAGAATAATTAGTGAACTCATGGCTACCTTCCCAGATCTGTTCCTTTTCCCAAACTGAGTAAATAAATGAGCACTCTCCAACACCAATCGAGTTGTTAGAAGTTAAAAAAAAAAACTGCCAATATAGGATATCTCCAACATAGCAAGGAGCTTGAGCCAAAAGTGCTATTATTACAATGGTTGACTAGACCTTAAAGCAAATCTACACACACAAAAGTAGGTATAAGTGCTGGCCCAGTTACCAAGCTACACAGAAAAACCTGCATAGTGAACCATGCAGTTGCAGTACAAGGTAAGTTAACCATGGCCAACTGATCTGAGATCTGCTGGGCTCTTTTTATTTACAAAAGTAACCCTTAAAGATCCGATGTGCTTAAGAGTTAGCTACTGTTGCCAAACAAATAGATATTTATTGAATAAATGTTTATTAGGAAGGATGCACAAAATAGTTCATACACCGCATTCTTTAAGTCAAAAGATTCCCCAGTTTTTTGTCCCCTTAGGTGTTCTAAGTACATTTAGCCTGAAAAGATTGCTCAAGGCAGACACAAGAAGATTCCAGAAATAAGATTATATTATGCCTATAGTTTCCATTACAAAAACCCACCTAAGCCAATGGCTGAACAGAGTGCCATTTAGGATTTGAGGTCAGTAAGTTTCTTGTAGCTACAGATCATAGACAATACTTGATTCATATTCCCTATTTAGAGCATCTCTAAAGTAATTTAACCAATGCATATATCTTGAATATATTCTATTTCACCAATAAAACCTCATTACTAACACTCATAGTGCTATTTAAGACAACATCTTCACTAATATAAATCTATTTCTGACATTCAATATGCCTTTCAACATTAAGAAAGGCTTGCAGTCACTGTCTCTGGATTGCTCCTAGACTACCTCTGGATTACCTCTGGCTCTATGTCTGAAGGACAGCTGACCTTCCCATGATGGAGCATGACTGCTTTGAATGCTTGAAGTAGATGGGATATAGCATAAACTAAAAAACACACAAACAACATCATACATATTCTCCAGAGATCAAAAATGCTAGTGTGGCCACACAAAATTTCTCTACTCTGTGTCAAAGAATTTCTGTATCTCAGATGGCATCATTTCAAAGCCTCTCATGTTCTGTATGCTGTAAATTTTTTATGGGAGAGTGGAGATCGGGAAGGAACAATATTCTAAGCCTTCGGCCATAGAGCCATTTTAACAGAGTGCTTGCAAGACAGAGGTATGCACAGTATGAGCTGACCATCACTCATTCTCCTCGTTATCCCTCTGACCTCTCTAGCAACAAAGACAGAAAATAATAACCAGACTCAGAAGGGTTTGAAAAGAACTCAGGAATTTCATACAACTGACTCTATACTGGCTGATTAAAAAATGTTTGAAGATTTTCAAAAAAATATTTAATATGCTTGAAAATCTTTGGGGACGCTGTGATCATTTTAGAAAATTTTCTTCTGTAAGTGAAGCACATGAAAATTACTGTCTAAAGTCAATCAGATCTTTCTCATACTCCTTAGTTCTAGTTCTCAACATTTGATCCTTTTTCACCAATCCTGTATTATCAAATGAGGCAGCATACTGCCGTGGAGAGATCATACGTTTTTCAGGCAGACGGAGGTTTGGGTTCTTCTGCTTGCTAGCTGTGTGACAAGTTTGTGTGCCATGAGGATTTAATTTTGTCTTAGTCTATTCAGACTGCTCTAACACAGTGTCATAGACTGGATGGCTTACAAACAACCAAAACTTGTTTCTCACAGTTCTGGGGGCTGGGGGCCTGAGATCAGGGTAACAGATAATTGGGTTCTGATGAGGGCCATCTTCCAGGTTGCAGATGGCATTTCCTTGTAGCCTCACCCTGTAAAGGGAAGGTGAGGTGTCTGCTTAGTCTCTTTCACAAGGGCACTAATCCAATACAAAAAGGCTTCACCCTCATGACCTAATTACCTCCCAAAGGTGTACCTCTCAATTTCACTACATTGGTGCGGGGGTAGTGTTTTCAAATAAAAACTTGGAGGAGGGCACAAACATTCAGTGCATAAAAAAGGTTGCCTATATAATCTATTTGTCACAGTCCTACACACAGAGTAGGTACATCATAAGTAGTAGGTGATATAATCATATCTTGTCAGGAACTCTCCATGTTAGATAAGATGGGATTGCCACTGTGCCCCTGAGTGCAATGAACCCATGCCTAAACCTGAAATTTTACCCAAGTTGTTTCTAAGAAGGTTATCACTTTTCACCTCCATCTCATTTTCAAGTCAACTATGAGGTTCTCCATCCCCTTCAATACTGTTATGAAATACTTCTTATCTAAATTGTCATAAACCTAATAAAATACCTAAGAATAAACTTACCAAAGAATGTGAAGGAACTATATACTTAAAACTATAAATCATTATTAAAAGAAACTGAAAACGACACAATGAAATGAAAAGATATTTCGGTTCATGAATTGGAAGAATCAACATAAGTTAAAATGTCCATGTTAGCTAAAGCAATATGCAGATTTCATGCAATCACATTCAAAATCCCAATGACATTTTTTAAAGAAAATAGGGTAAAAATATGGAATCTCAAAAGATCCTGAATAGCCAAAGCAATCCTCAGAAAAAAGAACAAGGTCAAAGGTAACACACTCCCTGATTTCAAATTACACTACAAAATGATGATAATCAAAACAGTATAGTATTGCTAGAAAATAGACATATAGACCAATGGAACAGAATCAAGAGCTCAGAAATAAACCCACATGTATAAGGACAAATAATTTTTCACAAAGGAGCTGAAAACAAACAATGGAGAATACAACAAACAAAAAGGCAACCAACTGAATGGGAAAAGATATTTGCAAACAACAGGTCCAGCAAAAAGTTAATATGCAAAATATATATAGAATTTATACTAATCAACACCAAACCAACAAACAGTCCAATTAAAAATTGGACAGAGGACCTGAATAGACACTTCTCCCAAGAAGACATACAAATGGCTAACAGATATAAGAAAAGATGATCAAAAGATGTTCACTAGATATTAAGGAAATGAAAAGCAAAATTATAGAGATAACAGTTGATACCAGTCAGAATGGCTGTTATCAACAAAACAGGTAGTAAAAAGTGTTTGAAAGGTTAAGGAGGAAAGGAACCTTCATTCACCACTGGTGGGAATGTAAACCAATACAGCTACTACAATAAACAATATGGAGGTTCTTCAAAATATTCAGAATAAAGTTACCATATCACCCAGCCACCCTTCTGGGTATCTACCTCCCAAAATTGAAAACATTTATTTACAAAGATATACAAGCCCCTGTGTTCATTGCAGCATTATTCCCAGTAACCAAGACATCGAAACAACCAAAGTGTCCCTTGATAGATGATTGGCTAAAGAAGATGTGATACATGGATACAATGGAATACTACTCAGCCATAAGAAAAGATGAAATACTGCCATTCACGGCACTATGGGTGAACCTTGAGAATATCAATGCTAAGTGAAATAAGTCAGACAGAAAAAGTTAACCATACGATTTTACTCATATGTAGGATATAAAACTGAAAGCAACACATGAACAAACAAGATCAACAAATAAGCAAACACTCATAGACACAAACAAGAGTATGGTGGTTACCAGAGAGAAGGGGGTAGGAGGTTATTAAAGGGTAAAGGGGGTAAAATGTATGGTGACAGAAGGCAATTTGACTTTGGGTGGTGGGCACATGGTGAAATATACAAATCATGTATCACAGAAATGCACACTTGAAACCTATAACTTATATCATTAACCAATGTTACCCCAATAAATTTAATAAAAATAAATAAATAGATTGTAATAAACCTAGCTGACACTTTTTTCATAAGCCTAAGGTTTTTCTGGATTTCTTGTCCCAACATCCAGGTTACCAAACAAGCTAGACCTTCAGCATAAGACAAAGAGAAAAGAGCAACAGAACATTTACTCACTACAGGTCCTCAGTAGGTATTTTATAAAATTATGGAATAAAACCTCTCCCCTGCCATGTAGGGATAGGTATAAGGATGTAGAGATAAATTTACCATAAAACAATAAAAAACTGAGTCAGGATAAATTATTCAGAACAAAGCTGCAAACCAATGGGGAAACCAGTGAGGAAAGAACCAATGAATGGATGTAAATGTTCGGAGAACTCTGCGAATCTAAGGGAAAGTCGTATCAGGGAGGAAGAGTTGAAAGGGTATATGTAGATCACAGCTTATGAAAAAAATTAAATAGACTGATGATAGAGATGATACATAAATAGGTTGATAGATTTTTTACTAGATTAATACATACATATCAGATTTTACAGAAGTACAAAAATCTCTGTCTAATCTATTATTATCCCTTTTAGGCAATGTTTTGTATTTCATTTTTCCTATAAGACAATGGACTACTCAAAGGCAGAGGCTGCCCTATTTTTCTCTGATTTTCCAGGTGGTTCTCAAATAAAGGTTTGTTGAAAAAAACAGAATGTCAAGTATCTTACTTGAGTCCTATTTTCTGATGAAAATTATGCTGATAGAGTGTCCCCTCCTTCAACCTTGTATTTAAGTAGACAGCATCTTCCTTTCATGAGAGTGACTCTCATCTCCCTCAAAACATCTCAATCTACTAATGAGAAGCAGGTGTTCTCACTTCTTAGCTGGATAAATTACAAAACAAAGAGACAAACAGAGGGCTCAGGAGAAACAGGCAGCTGTTGAGGTAGTTGATTTCGGTTATTCTGTGTCTCTGGTTAGCAGGCCTTCCATGCTGATTTCCTTGCTGAACTGACTCCGACAAAGCAGCCATGTGCCAGAGCAGAAGCTGTGCCTCCTCTACAGTGGACCCACACTCAGCGGTCAAGTTCAGGTTTTACTGCCTGAGAGAGTATTTTACACACACACACAGCATTCAATGCTGTGTCACAATGTCAGTAATTTGGGGCAATTTATGCTCAACCGGATTAGCCCCAAAGCAACACAAATTCTAGAGACACCATTCACATCAAGTACCGAGCACAGAATAGAATCCCAGGAATTATCTGGATATCTTCTGATTGCTCTTCCAGACCCTTGTTCTTCCTTCTTTGCTCACTCAGAGCCCCAGGAGACTGACCTTTATGAATAGCATCAACTGGACTTCCTTATCCTCTGTCCTGGCACAGGTGATCGCCGGAAGATTAGAGTATGAGGACAGGGAGATTCATTCCAGGCTCCTTTTGGCCAGGCTGTGGTTTGGCCACTAGCGCTGTTGTTCCTTTTACCAGGATGCAGCTTCTGCCAGGTGGTCTGTTTCTAGCAGCCAGTCCCTTGATCTGGTAGGCCTTGCCTTGCTTCACGGTTCCTTGGTGGTCCTTTAACTTTGCCCCACTTTTGACAAAAGTCCTTTCATTAAATTCTCTTCACTTAACATTTTGGGTGCCTGTTGTGTTTCTTGCAAAGGTCTTGACAAACACGTTAATGCTTACTCCAATCCAGTATAAATATTCAAGCCAGAGACCTCTTGTGCTGCTTTCCATAGTATTGAAGGGTCTGCAAGTCAGCAGATCAAGCTTCTAGTCACATCATGGTTGTGAATCAGATAAAATTGCTAAGAGAAAGGTCTGTCCTTACCTGGCTTCCACCAAGCATGGTTCTAACTTCACTATAACTCATCCCATTCAATCTCCCCAGAAGTTCCACAGGTAGATATTACCATCTCTATTTTACAACGAGAAACTCAATGAGACATTGGCTGGCAGTTGGCAGGTGACCCCAGGGTTTGTGTGCTTTCCACAACCTCACGTTTCACTCCTCTGCGGCTGATTTTTCCACCATAAAATGAGACTGCTGAGCCATATTAGTGGTTCTCAATCCTACAGTTGAATCACCTAGGAAACTTAAAAAAATATATCCAATTTCAAGTCACCATCCTAGACCAGTTAAATTTATAAGCTCCTTATGTAAATCAAATGAGAACTAAGGTGGACACTACTGGAATGAATGTCCCAGAAAGTTTCTTCTAAATTGAAAATGATATAATTCAAGTATTTTTAAAGTTATTGTTTTAGTTTTGGCTAATCATAAATTAATATTGCTGTGTTCTTAACAGGTTTTTTTCCCTTCTAAGTTCTAATAAGAAAATATTATTGCAGAAATCATACAGGAAAACACTTGTATACAATATTGTCAGAGAATCTCTCATACACCATGGGTTGCTAGCTCTATCCTCTTTTCATGTGTGATGAGTAGAATACAAGACTTATCCTTAAGGAACTCACAGTCTGATGGGGAAACAAACCCCAAACCAGATACATACACTACAATGTTGGCAAAAGGAGTGAAGGAGTTATAACTCAAGTGTGTCAGTTCTGGACCCTTCTACAGAAAAACAGTGCTATGACCTATACCTTAAAATCTCAGTAGAAAAATCTCAAAGACTTTTCAGAGAAGGAGTGGGTCAATTTTATCCACATATGAATATAAACAATTCAGCCCATCTGAGCTGTGAATGCAGGTTGCTTGGCAACAGCTTTCACCATTGTGTTATTTGCTCTGAAATGAGAGAAGCTGGTACTTCTCTCTCTAAAACAAAAGAATATTAATAACAGCAGTGATAGTGGGTATTTATAAGTCCTTTGTGTTAGATGTAAGAACTGCATAATATTTTATTTCATGCATGCTTTGGAGTCAAAGTTAGGCAGCTTTTGGAAGAGTAAGAAGAAGGACGAGGGAGTATATCATAGCCAAATACTATCATTAATAGAGTATCCAACAGTGAGTCAGCTGACCTGGTTTCATGAATCCAATGTGCTTCTATTGAAACATATTTTTATGCGTAACCTCTCTATACAAGGTATTTTGTGAAAGCTGGGAAGAGACAAATATGTATGCTAGGGAAGAGCATAAAATGTGTCAAATGCATATTCTCTTTGATGAATATGTTTCATCAAATTCTTAAATATTTCCAATTGACTTTACCTTAAAGAAAAAATGCAGATCATCTTCCAATTACAGCTGTACCACCACAGAAAAAGCAATGGGCAGTCATAGGGAAAAAATGTTCTACCTCCTCATAGGAATAACTAGGGATGTAAAATTTACTGAAAACTACCTCTAACTGACAAAGAAATGTTTCTACCAAAATATCTCAGAAACTCTAGTAGAAAAAAAATGTCCACCGAAGACTGGACTTTTTTCTTTAAAATGTTTTTAGATCTGGAAACAAAATACCAGTCATACCACATGTCTGCATCTTCCTATAAAAACCCTGCTCAAATAGGAAGGCAGACCCTTAATTCCTTACTTGTATAAAATATGACAGCTAATTTATTCCACAGTATTGGATCCTTTTGGAGAAAGGTGAATGACTTAAATATAAAATGCATATGATTGTGAATGTGAACAAATGCCCTTTTAAAAATATTGCTGTCATCTTGCAATTCTCATAAAGATCATCCCAATTTCAAGGTCCTATCCAACTTTCATTTATTTATCATCTCTAAATGTTAACATATTAGTGAAACCAAATGGTAGAAAACAATTTTGAATTATGAACAATGTTTCGTGGGTTGTGTTTGTCATTTTGCTTGTCACTGAGCAGACAGATGGGATCTAACTTGTCACAGCAAGCTCCAGCAAAAAACAACATGAAATGCATGAGAAAAACGATGGGTGTCAATGAAGTTATGAGTCCATTAGTTAGTAGCTGTGATTTGTAACCAAAAGTCATTGCAAGAATCCATACCTGAAGTTAAGGGTGTCAGATTACAAATAATTGATTCCAAATGCTTTTGGACATATATGTTTAGTGCCCAGTATAGCTGGCTACATAAATCTTCAGGAGACGGTCTGATCCCATTCCCTTGTAAAGCAATGGAAATGCATCAACCTTGAACATTCAATCAATATCACCCTATCAGAGAGCATGGATCTACATGCCTGAGAAGATGGAGCGATCACCACTGTCCACTCTTATTTGCTTGCTCTCCATGACACCAATCAATGCTCATTACTCCATATACAAAGAAACTTATATCGTTGATCCCCGTGTGTCAGGAGGTGGTAAGAGGGGGTGGTTCTCCCTTTGTATGGGATATCAGCTTCACTGGAGGGGGCAGTATGGTATGAAAAAAGATATTTAACAAGATACTGTAATTTGCGTTTGGAAAAAACTAAAATCCACTTGCTATCAATACAAATTGTAGTATAATAAAATATCACTTAGGAGTTCTATAAAATCAAGCCTCTACTCTCTACATATCAGTGACTATCGAGGAAATGCATTAGAGATTCCATGGGAATAAGAGTTATAGTTATCAAAAGTAAGCATCAGGAATTAAAGTTTCTGCTTGAGATGCAGAAAGCCGAAAACACTGTCACTTCCCCCACTACATTAAAAATAAAAAAATCTGAGAAATCACAATTTTTCTTCAATTCATAAGATAACAGAGTCACAGGGAAAGCAAGTAACCTTCAACCTAAAGAAAAGCAAAGGTGTCCAAGGAGAAGTGGCCCACTAGACCCTGATTAACCCAAGGCAGATCCCGAACGGCAATGCTATACAAGCCAGTGGGAGGAGTTCTAGTGAAATGGATCAGCTTGCTAACAATAGAATGTGAACAGTTCTGACAGTGTATGACTCTTGGGAACCAAAACACGAGGGAACTCCATCCACTGTCAGATTCTCCCCCATAAACCTGGATGCTACCTAATTGCTCTAGGGCAGGACAAGAGTGTTGAGAAAGTCTCCACTGTGGTGCAGAGGCTGGGGGAGTGAACAGCAGCCCTGGGGACAAGACACAAAGCTCTGCTGGGTCCTTCTCCATAATCTTTCCTATGGAACAGAAACCTTGAGTTCTCGGAGGAAATGGAGAAAACACCATCATACTTAAGGCACTGGTAACAGCAGACTATAGCTGGGAGAAGGCAACAAATAATAGTTTCTAATCCTGAGGGAGGAGCAGAAATATACACTAGACCCAGCAAACCAATACAGACACAAACTACCAAAGCTCATTCAATAGATACCTTAAATTGTCTGATCCCTATTAAAGTTATTGACTTGAAGTTAATAAAGCCCGACCAATAAAGAACACTCCAGGACCGGATAGCTTTACCAGTGAATTTTACCAAACATTTAAGCAGAAAAATAATATCAGCTCTATACAAACTCCCCCAGACCAAAGAAAAACACTATAATTCACTTTCTAATCCTCTTACAAAGGGAATACTTTATAAGGGAACAATATCTAATTCATTTTATGAGTCCAGGAGTACCCTGACAGAAGAAACAGAGAAAGGCATGACAAGAAAACAAAATTACAGACCAATTTCTCTCAAATATAGATGCAAATATCAATAAAATACCAGCAAATGCAAACCAAGAATACATTATGGCCAAAGTGGGGTATAATATAAAATTGTAAAAGCTAATTCAACATTCAAATATTGACCACTGTAATTCACCATATCAACAAACAGAAGAAAAAATATACATGATCATTTTCCTAGAGGCAAAAAAAAATGGCTTCAACAAAATTCAACATCCATTCATGGCAAAAAGTCTTAAGAAACTAGGGGGGGGGAGGTAACTTTACTCATCTAATAAGGAGGGCATATGAAATGGCCTCAAGTAGTATCATACTTAATAATAAAAACTGAATCTCTCTGTCATTTTGTTTTTTTACATTTTCACCTAATTTTTTAGAGTTTTCATCTCTTTGTTGAATCTGTTATCTGTCCCCCAAGATTGGGAGCAAGGTAAAGTTGTCCACTCTCACCACTTCTTTTCAGTTTAGTCCTGGAAGTAAGCCAGATGAATTTGAGTTGGCATTGCTGTTGGAAAGATACTTAAAGTGATGTTCCCGAAACAATGTGTTTTTCCATGTCAGCCAATTAGCAGGAAATAATTTATGCAAACTTCTGAAAACAATGCATCAACCACTTTTCAGTCTGGTGATTCCATGCACATTAGATCTGATAAATGCACACTGCAGAACTTCATTATAAGCATTATTATAACTTTCCCAACGATTCCTCTTCATTCATTTCTTCTGGAGAGAAACTGATATGTTGATTGAGCTTCTAATGTCTTCTCACTAAGCAGAAAGGCTATAGATTCATAGGTAAAAGTACGGGCTCTGGAGTAAGTCTACCTGGGTTCAAATCCTACCCGCTATACATACAAGATTTTAGGGATAGTACCGAACATGTAGAGTTGTTATATTAAAAGAATTTACTCATTTAAAGCACTTACAACACTAGTTTTTTTTTATACCGTGAGCACTCAATAAATGATAAACATTCTTCTTAGAGATGTGTGCTATTGTCATAGGCTCATACTTACAACATTTTGCTTCCTTCCATTACTTTTGAAGAATACTACGCAGAAGAGATTTCTAGGACCAAACATAGAGTGAAGGAGCTAGAGGACTGACTTCTCATAGAGTGAAAGAGCTAGGGGACATCTTTTATAACATTTTCAAAAAAGTGAGGAATCCCTTATTCTAAAGCAACCTTTAAAAGAACCTAGTGGGTAAAACTGAGTATGACTTTGGTCACACCTTGAAAAAGGTAGGGAGGAAATAAAGTTCCCCAGCACTTCCTGATCACGGCCTCTCTCAGTCTGTTCTCTCTTACAAGACTCCTTTAAATCGCCGGGGCTCCAAGAGGCACAAAAGTCACTGATCTAGTATGAAAATCATCACTAGCCTTATTTTTGATTTTATAGACAAAGACACTTGTGACCAGAAAAGTTAACCTGCACCAGGCCATTCAGAACATTAGAGGTTAATCAGAAAGTGCAATTGCTCTCCAGGAAGTTTTTATACAGTGAGGTACCTAAATTTGGAATTTCCTCAACATGAAGCCATGTCAAAGCTTACACAGAATTGTTAAACACTGAATCAGTCAGAGTGTTCGGTGTCAAACAACAGAATCTGGTCTGTTACACTGAGCAGAGAAGTACTTTTTATGTAGATCACTTGGGGGATCATGTATTAACAAAAGACTTTAGAAACAACCTCAGGCCCAGGCTGGAGTCAAGGGAAGTCAGCGAGCAAGCAGTCATTCCCCAGAACAGTCAGAGCGGGATCTCTGTCCCCATGCTCACCTATCACTACCTGACCCTCCACTAATGAGGGCAGAGAACAGGACCACCTGGGCCCCTGAGATGCCTCCAATAGAAGGCGGAGCCCAGCCCCTCTTCAAGACTCCCATGAATGCAAAATGTTCATTATAAATACTTCCTGTAAAAGGAGCTATCCTGGGTTCAACTGCAATTTTAAAAACTCTTCCAAGTAAGCTATAAGACCGTCTAGCAAAGATTGATCCCTGTCTATTCGCATAATGACACAATTTTAAGAATCTCAAATAACCCCCTCATTGCTCATCCTTGAAACTGTAACTCCATCATTAAACATTAGTATCACAGGCACACAACTTTCCAAAAACTAAAAATAAATAAAACTGTAGAGTTGATCTTCTCTTGCTATTCAAATGCATCCCCTCCCTCGAGGACTAACAAGGGTAAGCTTGCGATGACAAGATGTTTATACACTCTCTACGCACTAACCCCATAGGAAAACCTCTTTTCCCAAGCTCTAGATAATAAGTGAGGGTTCTAGATTAAAAGACAAAAATTACAAATACAGATATTTACTGGATTGGAAAAGGAGGGGAAGTAGATGATAATGGAGCCAAGATAGGAGCATAAGATTGGCATAAAGATAATAAAGTTTAGATGCTGTGTTTATAGATGATGTAACTGAACATAAAGATGAATGAGAGAAGTTCCAGGAATTCATGGTCCCTATGCCCGGTACACTGTCAAATATAAGAAGACATCTCTAGAGAGCCTTTGGCAGTGTGCGGCATGCAGTAAACTCTTGACTGAGTTATGCACCTATAACGCTATTTATGTTGTCAGTTGAAGAAGAGCTGCATCCTTTAGAGTTACAAGTGTCATCCCATTGTTCAAGTTTAATAACCAAATGGACGTTCCCGATTAAATACCAACCTTCTTCAACAAAAGTGTGGGCAAGAAAAGTGATGTAAGAAAGACCAAACACTAGTTTGGGGTTTTAGTTGATAGTTAAGTGCTTGCAGAATTATATGAAGCCTTAAAACGTTGTAAAGTTTACCATGCAAGAGATGAATATCAAAGAAAACTTTTAGGGAAAGGTTTTTTTTTTTTTAATTCTCAATCTCCCTGATAACAAAAAAAGAAAAAGAAAAATATATGTTTAAGAAGTACAGCTTCCCAAAGTGTGCTAGGCATTAAGGACAGCACTCTAAAACTGATTGAACTGTCATGCCAAATAAAATCTCCAGTGCCTTCAAAATGAATGACAATGCGAAATGTCCCTGTACAATGACTTCATTTTGGATGCAAAAGTATTAGGTTGTGCTTCCTTCTGCCTAAGATGCCTTTGCTTCAAAATAAAGGAATCCCTCACCATTTAAAGAAGCCATGGCTGCAATTCCCCTAATTGTCACATCTGGTCATTTGATGTATTTTATTGCTGAGACTGGCCCAACACAACCTTGATGCATTGGTAATGTATTAAGCATGCGTGGGTGGGCCATATTCAGTTAACGGTATCTTACGGTCTCTTCTAAAATTCATTAGTTCCTATTCATTGGATAAAAAATTTGAAGATAAACTAAACAATACAGTTAATACCATTTGGAAATATTGTTGTGAAATGACTGTATATGATACTATAATGGCAAATACATGATTACATATTTACCAAAAAACATGATCATACATTATTAATGTACAACCCATAGAATGAGCAACCGTAATGTAAACTATGGGCTTTAGGTGATCATGGTGCGTCATTGAGTTTCATCTGTCCGAACAAATACACCAGCCTAATGTAGGCACCTGCCCGTGTTGTTAATACACACGACTATATGTCAGCAGTGAGGAAGGCCGTGCTTTACAGTGAGGGGACGGGGGCAATGAGAGCGCTCTGTACTTTCTGCTCATTTTTTCTGTGAGCATAAAAATAATCTAAAAAATGAAGCCTAATTAAAAGGGAAAGCATATTGTTCCAAGTGAAACAAAATATATATAATGATAATCAATATAGACAATTATGCCTTAACATTGCTTTGTCTTCCTATAGTACATACCGTAATCTTGCCAAAGCTTACCTGTGCTATTTTTGCAGAGAAGTATGGCAAATTGATTTTACAAAATTCCAAATAAGGTAATCAATTTGTGACTTAAGGATAATAATGTAATGACCTGGGCTTTGGATTCTTAAAACCTTGGTATCACATCCAGGTTCTTTCTCTGACTAATTTTATGACCTTAGAAAAATAACTTCTTCAAGTCTTCATTTTCTCACCTATTGCATAAAATGAAGGTAATGACATCTGCTGAGGTGATTACTGGAAGAATTAAATCAAATGATGCTTTAAGGCACATTATAATTGTTCAATCAATGATTACCAACATTGTTCTTGTTATTAGATGTAGAGATAAAATACATAAATGTGCCTAGCTATAATTGGTGGCTACCATAATGCTTTTGACAAGAAAAATATAAAACTCATGAGTCAGTACAGATTTTAAATCTATCTGTAAGTACAATATTTTGATGTCTTTGCTGTGACATGTGAATTTTATCATATTTTAAATTACGTGATATTATTGGTCTGCTATTTGATCAGAGTCTGGAATCTATGAAGATCTGAGAGACAGTAATGAGACTGGGGTATTGGGTGGCTACCCCCTCCAGTCATCAGAGATTGGGCAGTCCTACAGCCCCGTTTACAGAAGCCTGCCCTGGACACCATCCCCAGGCCTCACTGGGGCAGTGGAGGCAGAAAGCAGAAGTTGTCCCCTGATATAGCTTGAATGACACCTACTCAACAAGTCTTTGAAACTGTGTTAACTGCTATTGTTTTGGTTATTGTTATTTGCTTTTCTTTAAGGTAAGGTATTGTTTAGGTTTTGATAATTTTGCAAGTATTACTATTCTTCCTGTAGTTTAGTTTTATAAACCAAGAATATAAATGGTCTATTAATACCAGCAGCACTAAAAAAAATCCCACTGCCAAGACTACTTTCCTATCTGTGTGCAGGGAGAGCTATTCAGTCCAAATTGGTAAAATTTAATATTTATCCATGGTAATTAAATCATAAACTGTGCAATTCTCTTTGATATTCAATAATTTTAAAAAAACACTTAGGGTTCCTCATTTGTGGTATTTGGAAAACTTTAGGTTTTTTTTACTTATTTTTTTAAGATTTTATTTATTTATTTTTTGAGAGAGGTGATGGGAAAGACAAAGAGAGGGAAACATCAATGTGTAGTTGCCTCTCACATGGCCCTCACTGGGGTAGCCACCCAATACCCCAGTCTCATTACTGTCTCTGCAACCCAGGCATGTGCCTTGACTGGGAATCAAACCAGCGACCTTTTGGTTCACAGGCTGGCACTCAATCCACTGAGCCGCACCAGCCAGGGCTGAGTTTTCATTTTTTAAAAACATGTTTTTACTACAAAACACATTCATCTAGGAGTTTAAAAGCTTTTTTGCTCTATTAGAAGGAGAGCAACCTCTTTTCAAAAATTGATGAATAAAAGTATATCTCTATACAGCGAGTCCAAATTGCCAAAAGTCATAAAAATAAAAATAGTTCTCTCTGAATAAACTTTTCCTGCACACCTTTTAACAAACCAAAATAGTTTTTCAGAACAATTAGTCTTTAAAATTAACGTTATTGAACTTAAAGCCATGCTTTAGGGTTAAACTTGATAAGCAATTTACTATTTGGGGGGGGTCTTTTTAATTTTAAATACAAAGTAAATATGTGTGTATAATTAATTTTGCTTAACATTAATAGTACTATTAAACTTTATTTCTGAAATGAAAAACTCCAGATAATCGGACCCATCTCTTAAAGCCATTTTTGAAGTAATATGTAGTGGCTTTTTCCTTTGTGAAAAATCTCCACCAGGTAAAAAGTTGTAATAGATGTGAACAGTGCAGGAACAGGGATATGAAACCTAATTTAGGCCATGCTGCATGGTTCTTTAGGGAGTCCTGCTAATATTAAGTCTCAGTAGTCCACAGTATTAGCCATATCAATAATGTACATTTTGTTGAATTTTGTCCTTCTCTCTCTCACTCTCCTTGCTCCTGCAACCAGCTTTTTGAACAATATCCCACATAAACCACCAATAACGAAGTATTTGTTTTAGACTCTGTCTTATGGGTGATCCAAACTAAGATACATTCTTAAGGAGAGGAAAAGGAATGGTCACAGAGCTGTCTAATTTTATGACATCCCTTGAAATTTTTTATACACTTATAGAAGGAAGGAAAATTTATTTAAAGGGATTTCATGTTTATAATGGAGTAAGTTTGTCACTCAATATGCTATTAGCATAGAAATAAAATCAATATATATTAAAATAAAAGTAAACCCTTTAAAAATATTTTATTTGTATAGGATTATTTGTATAAAACCTCAGGCTATGCTTCCATACAAAAACAAGTGTCCTATTTACTCAGAGTTTACTTCATCTCTCGATGGTGTAACCTTGAGGGAAAGGAGCAATTGCAAGTAGCAGATTCTGTGCCAGAGTCTGGAGAGTCAGTGGAAAAGAATCAGTTAGGACCTACGTTCGGAGATCAACCACAAAGTTAGCATAGAATCCCAGGCGAACAAACTGCAAGTCTACTAGAGCATTTTAACCATGACTGTAACAGAAGAACTAGCGTGAGCAGTAATTGGTCAAACCAATCACCTACAGATCAGTTGTAGGGTAAATAAAGGATCACAACATAAACACAGTAGTCATTTTAATTAAGAAAGCCCAAGTGCCCTTGGTGGCAATAATGAACACCCTAGTATACTCCCAGCAGCTGGATTGCTGGTGATTCAAAGATTATGTTCTAAACAGGTATTTTATCAAGCAATGGAAAATCTACTACATCTGTTCTAAAGAACAAAGAGAATTCATACCTAAGTAACTCACACAACTGGAAAATCCAGAGGTACAGTAGACTTTGGGTTAGTTTCGTTACAGTGACTCAAAGGTGACAGAAATCCTAGTTACTTTCCATCTCTTTTCTGTTTCTCACAGTACCATTATCATTTTAGCTAGTGTTTTCTGAGATTTCAATATGCCTTCCTATAAGTATTAAAGCTACGTTTTTCCTCAGTACAAGTCTATTAGGAAGAGAGCTTATCTCTCGGAATTGCTCTCTGGAAAGGAAGAAGTGCTATTCCCAAAAGTCATAACTTTTTATTTTGCCTCATTCACCCAAATTTTGTTTAATATCCTTATCTGAGCCAATCGTGAACCTAGGAAATGACTTTACTAATTAGCTTAAATGAATCAGAACTTGCCCTTGGTGCTCAGGATGGAGCATTTCTTACCCAATTCACATTCCCCAAAGGATATTTAGAAACCAGATAGCATGAAAACATTTGGAAACAAAAAAGGTGAGTCCTGGGTTATAACAAGATACAAACAGATATCTGGCTGAGTCATTATAGCAAAAGAAAAGAATTTACCAGGTGGTTCAGACTTGCCACTACTCATTTATACTAATATATTGCATGGTGAAGGAATAATCTTTCAGTATGGATGGACCTGGAGAACATTACGCTAAGTGAAATAAGCCAGTCAGAGAAAGACAAATACCATATGATCTCACTCATATGGTAAATCTAATGAACAAACTGAACTAACAAACTAATAAGCAAAATAGAGACAGACTCAGAAATAGAGAGCAGGATGAGAGCCAGGTGGGGTGGGGAGGAGGTTCGGGAATAGAGGGATCGAGCAAAAAAGATAAAGGACTCATGGACATGGATGGCAGTGTGGTGATGGTGGGGAGAGGGGGTGCAAAGGGACTAAACGGTAATGGGGGAAAAAGGGAACTTAATGAACAAAACAAGCAAACGAGCAAAAGAACCAGAGGCACGGAAACAAGGAACAGAGCGACCAGAGGGGAGGGAGTAGGGAGATAAGGGGGGAAAGAAGGAGAAGGGACTAGTCAAGTATCACGTATGAATGACCCACGGACATGGACAGCAGTGTGGGGATTGCCTGTGGAAGCAGGGGGTGGGCTGGGAGGAGGGGAGCAAAAGGAGAAAAATTGGGACAACTGTAATAGAGCAATAAAATATTTAAATAAAAATAAAACCAAACCAGAACATAAAAAGATTTTTAAAGAATAATCTTTTATTCATGTGTTTTAGTGAATACAATTGATTCAATCACATATAATTCCTAATATTCTGGAAAACAAACAAATACTCTAATAATATACGAATGTACCTAGTACTCACTTATAAAAATGTGGGGTGTCACACAGAATTTTATTTCATGTTTTACTATTACATTTGGGTGTTATTTTATTATGGTATCATTTATGTCTTTTTTTTCCAGAGACTAGTAATGGTTACTGTACTTGGATGTTAAAGCAAGAAGCTTTTATTTCTGACTGAGGTCCCAAGAAAACGGATACCAAATACCACAAGATACTAAAGTGACGTACATATGATCTATGTAGGATTTTCAAAAGAGTTTTTAAAAACACAAACAATTTTGTTACCCTTACCATTCTCTCACATCAGGAATCTGAGATGGTTGAAGTTGAACTGGCCAGAGAAGAACGGCCACCAGGAGAAATACTTCCCAGAGATTATTATACTGTGAGTGCCTCCCTAACTTTCTGCTCTTTCCCTACACGAGAGTTCAGTATATTCCCCTGGACCTTGTTAGACACTATGCCTGAGCCATCCAATGGGTAAAAGGCTCTAGCTTCCTGTGAAGGAGCTGGAAAAAGAAGAAAGTATAAATTACTGTGTCAAAGGCACAATGATTTCTGTGCACCAGACATCGGTCACAAAACAGAGGAAACAAGGCTGGAATTTTTTTAGGTCTTCCTGGAAGCACTGCCTGAGAGGTTAACTGATTTCAGCAGAGAGAGATTAGAAATGGACCCAGATGCCCAGGGATTGTGGAGGAAAGTATTTGGAGAGGATGCCTCTGCTTTGGGGGTTGGGGAGATCTCCACAGGACCCGTGAAAGTGCTCAAAGAATAAATGTCAGCTTCGATCCCTGGTAGCCCTCTAGAGCATTGATACTAATTCACCCAGTATCGGTCCAAAAAGGCCTGTTCTGTTGTCTCCCCCTGCCCCCACTTTCTCCAACCCCAAGAAACAGTTAGTTGAGGAGATAGTGCTGGCAGAGGGAAATGCTGTCTAAGCCCCTCCCCTAGCCAGAGTGCAGACTCCAACCTTTATCAGGCTCTCTGTAAAGACAGGCAGATAGATGCTTTCAGCTTAACCAAAATTCAAGAGTTGTTTATTATCACACTGGGCTGGACACAGTAATTACTAAACAAGGACTCTTTTGAGATGAGAAGTGAATATGGGACTCCTTATTATCTAAGTTATGAAACCTACCCTGAATATAATTGACAGGCAGAGACAAATAAACATCCTTTAGTGCAAGATTAAAGGGAGAGCGGCAGAGGAAAATGGAGTTGCATTATGATGGCACCCTTGGAGCCTTGCTCTTTGAACAGAATGGCTAGGAGCCCTTCTGTCATTAGGAAGAGAAGTGGAGGACTCATTTAGCAAGTTGTGCTTAGCTCTTTAAAATATCGTTAAGATAGCTTTGTCGCTAGGATATATTTTCAGAAGTCACTTGCTGCACTGCTTTTTTAAAAATAGTTAAATTTCAACCAATTTCCCCACTTCCAATCTGGTATTTCATTATTAACAAATCACATTTAATGAATTTTTAACTGCTTAGAGTAAAGCACTGGGGAAGTGCTATCTGTAACCAATAATTAGATGATTCAATATTTATTTGTATTAACAACTTATAATAGAATGGTTGAATTTTAACTTTTGTTGGGTGATGACATCAGACTTAGGCCAATGAGGTTTCTATGGTAACGCAGCTGGAATTCTGGCAGGCCCAAACTACTCCTAAGTGAAGAAGATATTAGGGTATGTTTTTAACCCTTAAAAATGAATCTGCCATAATGTTAGGAATCTTCACTATATGCCTGGGCCTTAAGGACACAACTAAAACTACATCAGAACAATAAACTATGATCTTCACCATAGTTAAAATAATGAAAACTCATTTTTGTGTAGTTGGACAGAAGTATAATATAGATGAAAGGATTTCAGAATGTGCATGTTGTATGCAAAGATTATATATGTAAGTCTAGAATCACAATACACATTGCATTGTGACTTCGGTCAATGTGGCATATAAAATACATGGCGCATAGAGGATGTTCCCAAAGCAGTTACAATTGTTTTGTCTTTCCACCACAAGAATTATTCTGTGCAAGGTTGTTTCATAGATGATTTTTATTGTATCTGACAGTTTAAAAAGTTCCCCAAAATTGGCATAAATAAAATTCTTTGTTCATGTTTTCTCCAACACGTAGCCTCAAATAACAGAACCAAGTTAGAGCTTTCATGTGGTCTTGAATCCACTTACCTGTGGCTGGTCACAGGCCTACCCTACTACCTCCTGATGCCGAGGGTGATGTGCAGGGAGCATCACAATGTCCAGCTGAACGCCTCCCCCCTAATTAAGACGGGCTTTGTGGAGCCAAGGACAAAATCAAAGACATAAAATCCAGCCTTTTCCAAAGATTGGAAGATTTTCTTGTAGCTCATTCTTTTTTCTGCTACAGATTGTTTAGATATGGCAGAAGAGGGGAATGGTACAGGGAGCCGGGGGCCCATTCTTTTCTTTTTCTTTTTTTTTTATCTTTTTTTTTACTATTGTTCAAATACAGTTGTCTCCGTTTTCCTGCCACAATTTTCTCCCTCCCCACCCACCCCTACCTCCCACCTTCAGTCCTCCCCCGCTTTGGCTTGTCCATGGGTCCTTTATAGATGTTCCTTAACAGCCCTCCCCTTTCTTCCCCCTGTTATGCCCCTCCCCCCTTCCCCTCTGGTTACTGTCAGTTTGTTCTTTATTTTGAAGTCTCTGTTTACATTTTGCTTTCTTGTTTTGTTGATTAGGTTCCACTTATAGATGAGATAGCATGGTATTTGCCTTTTACCACCTGGCTTATTTCATTTAGCATAATGTTCTCCAATTCCATCCATGCTGTCGCAAAGGGTAGGAGCTCTTTCTTTCTTTCTCTGGTCTAAGGAGCCTATTCTTAAGAAGAGTGCTTGTTCTTGGACAATTGAATAGTAACACTGATATGCAGCGGCTCCAAGCTGGTGCCACCCCAGGGGATAGAGGGTTCCTGGGGTTTCTACACTGCTTAGCTCTGCTCCTCAGGGACGGCCTGCAAACTCTAGGTGGAAATAAGTGCTTTTCTGGTCTTTTCCACATTCCCATTCTTTCTGGATTCTACTATGTCTTGTGTCCCCATATAAAATTTTCTTCCCCACCCTCAACATTCCCAAGTGCTGTACTGTTTAGCTAACTCATCTTCTGGTCCCAGTTTAACATTAGTCTTCAAAGGAGTTTACCCACACCCTCCAGGCATGTCATTCCAGCCTAGGAATTCTCTTCCTTTCTGTGATGGTTAATTTTACTTGTCAACTTAAATAGGCTATTAGCCCCCAGATATTTGATTAAATATTATTACTGAGTGTGTCTGTAAGGGCATTTCTGGATGAGATTAACATTTAAATCCATAGACTGAGTAAAGCAGATTGCTCTCCCTAGTGTGTATGTGTGTGTGGCGGGGGGGGCGGGGGGGGGGCGTCATGTCCAATCCATTGAAGACCTGAATAGAATTAAATGTTCAGAAAGACAAATACCATATGATCTCATGTAAAAGAGAACTCTGATGAACAAAGTGAATGAACAAAATAGAACCACAGGCATGGAAACATGGAACAGACTGAAAGTGACCAGAAGGGAGAGGGGAGGGGAATAATGGTAGAAAGAAGGGGAAGGGACTAGTCAAAGAGCTTGTATGAATGACCCATGGACATGGACAGCAGTGTGGGAATTGACTATGGGAGTGAGGGGTGGGATAGGCAGAGGTGGGCAAAGGGGGGAAAATTGGGACATCTGTAATAGAATAACAATAAAAATGATTAAAAATAAAATAAAATAAAGAAATTCTCTCTCTCTGCCTGTCTGTCCTCAAGCTGGGACACTAGACTGTTCCTGCCTTTGGATTTGGTCTCCGATGGAAATTTAAACCACCAGCTCTCCTAGTTCTCCAATTTGCTGACTGCAAATCTTTGGACTTCTCAGCCTCCAAAACTGTGTGAACCGATTTCTCATAATAAGTCAATGTCTCTCATTCTCTCTCATTCTCTCTCATTCTTATATATTCATATATATATTCACATATATGAATATATATGAACATATACATATTCAGGCAAGTAGCATCTGTTGCCTGTTAAGAAAAATGAAAGTCCAAACACTTCTGCCCACTGCATCTTGGTCTATGAGTCACCAAAGAAAACGCAATATAATCAAGCACTGGACGAAACCACACTTTATCCACATAGAGAAGAGGCAGAGCAAGATCGGCTTCAGTAATGGCTGTCAGTCCCCCGTGGCCAGCAGGTCCCCAGGGCTGGCAGGTCTCTGCTGTCAGCATGCCATTCGTGCTGATGCAGAAGGACCATATCCGTTCACCACAGGGGACAGATGCATATGATGAGTGGGCCAGGCGCCATATGATAAATAGGCTAGAGCAGAACAAAAATGTACACGTTCCATGTGAAACAGGAAAAGGTAAGTGATAAGTCAAGCACTGGCTGTAAGGACTCCGTATTGTCATGAGGAAGTGTTGCCGGCCCAAGGCTCATTCTTATGCAGCTGAGAGGGTGTTAGAAGGCAGTGTGTGTGAGCTGTATACAAAGATCTCCTATTGGTTTGTCTCTCTGGAGAACCCAGACTAATACATTTCTTTGTTATAATGTGTAATTACACACAGTATGTTTTTAAGTATATTTAGATATTTAATACCTGTTCCACTATTAGCTCGTGAGGACCTTGCAGGTAAAAAGCATTAGTTCCCCTCAAATGTTTCAGATAGTATAAATATAAATATGCATTGCCCCTCAAAAGCTTCAACTTAAGAGCCTTTACAGGTGTACAGAATGCTTAAAATATCTTTGTATCCTGCCATCAGAATTAGTCCGAAGCAAAAATTAACCCTTTGCCTCTTACTCTGTAGGTATCCTCTTTCACTACCCAAGGGTTACTCCCTAGTTTGCATACCCGCCTTTTTCTCTCAGGCACGAGTCAGGATGTTGAGCCCATGGACCAAATCTAGCCCAGAGCCTGTTTACCTATTACTTACAAGCTAAGAATCACTTTAAAGGCTTGGAAAAAATGTTTAAGTTGCAATGTGTAAAAAGTATATGAAAGAAGGTCCACGTCCTTACGTAAACACCATCAGATCCATTTGTTCACACACTGCCTATGGCTGTGTTCACACTCTAACAGAGCTGAGTAGTCACAGCCGCGACTGTATGGCCCGCAAACTCTAAGACACTCAATAGCCAGTTCTTTACAGAAAATGTTTGTTGGCTCTGGTCTAGAGTCCACACTGGACTTTGAGTGTCCTTGGGCTGTTTTCACAAAGATTCTCCTTCTCAGGAGAAATCAAATGCAATCTGCTTAAATGCCATGACGGTCCCGGCTTCAGCAGCTTTTGTGATGAGATGGAGCCCCTCCCTACCTCTTTGGGGTCACCTCTCACCTCTCCCTCCCATGTTCATGTTGCCTCCTATTCTAAGCACATGCTATTCCTTTTGCCTTTGACTCTCTGCCCCTGATTCCAGCTCCAACTTGCCAGGCCATGTGTTTCTCATGCTCCAGGTGGCGTCTTAGGTATCATTTGATCCCGAGATGTTCTCCAAGCCCCTAAGTCTAGGCTAAATGTCTAGGCTTTTATGTGCACTCTTAAATCTTGCCTTTCCCCTTTACTGGAAACTTTATGAGTTCAGGGATAGTGTCTGCCTTACTCACTACAATTTTCAGTATCTGCCACCTGATATAGTTACAGAAAAAAGAAAGAAAAGAAGAAAGAAATGTTGAAAAGAAGAAAAAAATAATTGTTTTTAAGATACTAAAAAAAGAATGTTTCTGAATTGCTTCTAAAATAGTTTAATCAAAGGCTATAAACTAGAAAACAGATAAAACATAATGCTAAAACTTCAAGAAAATATCAGGGTAGTACAGAGAAACTCACATATACTAACACAAGTAAAACTTTTCAGACTAAAGTTTTAGTAAAAAAATATTTTAAAAAGCAAACTTTGACAATCTTTCTGATAACGCATTAAAATTCAGCAATGTGAAAAAATTCACTGAAAATAAAGTGATTTCTGGCATTGGACCTGATATTACACATTCAATTAATTACACATCTCATTTCAGGTGAGGAAATTCAAAATCAAAGCAAATGATTTAATGAAATAGTGTGTGTCAATGCTGTTTTCTCTTCCTAATATAGCTATTTGAATCTTTTAGCTTCTGCCCGCAGGATGATATTATTTAAATGTACCCCAAAATGTAAATTCAGTATATATTACATATGAATATATGTAAAACACTTAAATATGAACATATGCTTATGGTATATATATTAATATAGTGTTATATTATATATAATTATATTATAATGTATAATATACAGTTATAAATGTTATATCATAAATATGAATAGTTATTAATTTATTAAATGTTTTTCTTAAGTTCTTGAAACCTTACCTACAACCTACACACCCACGTGCGTGTGCAGGTGCACGCACATACACACACATCCACAAACAACCACAAAAACACTTCATTTACATGAAAGTATTTGTAAACAAAGTAAAATTTACTCAAGTTTTAGCAAGGGAGATGCAAACACTTGGTTTTGTTCTTCCCACAGAAAACTCTAGCCCACAATGAGTCCCTCTTCTCTTCAGATTATTGTTCATAATTTGTTTTTACAAAGATTTTATAAGAAATATATTTACCCATTCTACAGACACATAAAATTGAACATACATTCTACAAAACAGTTCCTATGTGTGTCTATATTTCCTAAAAACAATACTTAATTTTTACTAAATGGTAAATTATATTTTCTATTCTATTCTCTTCTATTTTTTTAAGATACTGGGCACTATCAATTATTTGAGTCTACGACCCATTAATGTAATGTGATCTGTAGTTTGAAAACCAGTGCTCCGTGCTGCATCCCCAACAGGCCGTTCTCCCGCATGTTTCATTCGCTCTTTACTTTTCAGTGTTACTCTTTCTTTACTTCTCCTTTTGGTTTTGTTTAAAATTCAGGCATAAATTCTACCTGAGACTACAAACTCTTGTTCTTACCCCCTGGTGGCTTTATCAAAGTCTCTTCTTAACAAGGCTGGTTTCTTCCTACAAAGATTTTCTCACATCAGCTGCTATAAAAATAGTGTATTCCCTTTATCCTCACACATTTAAAATATTCCCATGAGCAAAAACTTCAGTTAATAAAATGCCTTCTACTTAAAAAAAAAAAAAACAAGTTCAAACTCATCCACCCAGATCTGATTCTAATGCTATTTCTTAATGATCAAATCATTTCAAACTCAAAATGAGAAATGAGTGCAAAGAATATCTAAAGTTTTAAAATAACCAAGCCTTGAGCAATCAAGAGAATTAGAGGAAAAAAAAGAAGTCACAGAATTATTTCTAAAATATAATGTAATTTAGTTCTTCAAAGCTAGAGAAATCAGGCAATCTATGGGTAAGTGGATCCAAATCTTTCCACTAATGATAAGAGAACAGATTTAACTGTGATTGTAGCCATGATGTTGTCCTTATAATATTATTTCTAGAAAGATATGTCACAACCATACTCATGTCCCTATTCTCAGTTGCACTGGTATTTAAATGTTAAATTTACCTAGCAAAGCTCCAGTAATCGGCCCACAATGTGTTAGCTAAAGGTGAGCTGTTACATCTGCAACTGTGGATGTTTTCAATGATGCCAGTGTTTAAGCAAGGTATATTCTTCCTGCTGGGTAATTAAAGCAAGATCTGGATTCTTTTTTTTTTATTACTTTATTGTTGTTCGATTACAGTCCTCTGCATCCTCTCCCCTCCCCTTTCCCCACCTCCTCCAATCCCATCTCCGTCCCCTTCTTCCACCCTCCCCCTTGGTTCTGTCCATGTGTCCTCTATAGGGGTTCCTGAAAACCCTTCTCCCCATTGTCCCCTCCCCCTCCCCTCTGGCTATTGTTAGATTGTTCTTAATTTCGATGTGTCTGGTTATGTTTTTCTTGCTATTTTCTTTTGTTGATTATGTTCCAGTTAAATGTGTGATCATATGGTATTTGTCCCTCACCGCCTGGCTTATTTCACTCAGCATAATGCTCTCCAGTTCCATCTATGCTGTTGCAAAGGGTATAAGCTCCTTCTTCCTCTCTGCTGCGTAGAATTCCATTGTGTAAATGTACCATAGTTTCTTGATCCACTCATTTGCTGATGGACACTTAGGTTGCTTCCAGCACTTGGCTATTGTGAATTGTGCTGCTATGAATATTGGAGTGCATAGGTTCTTTTGGATTGGTGTTTCAGGGCTCTTAGGATATAATTCCAGCAGTGGAATTGCTAAGATATGGATTCTTTCAGTTCATTCTTCTGATTTGTTTATGTTTTATTCATCAAGGGACTGATCTATTTATGTCTGTTCTGATACTAACTGACTTTGTCAGAATCTTGCAAGCACATCTCTGGTTTATGCATCATTTATGGTTTCTCAAAGTTTCCTTAAGAAAGTTAAGTCTCCATGCTCATGAATCAATGGCAGGATATTTGCTTCAGAAAACATTATTCCATATATTTTAAAAGTAGTATTCTGCATTTGCAAATAACATTCTGCTTTGAATATTTCACACACACACAAAGGAGTTTGTGTCTATTATTACCTAGGAAGTCCATCCAGGGCACTATAAGGCATAGAAAAGAAATATATAGACTGGACCTTATTCTCAAGGTCTTTAATCAAATATAGAAAGCTGTGGAGTGAACTTCACTCTCCTGGGACATAAAGTGATGTAAAGTTTTCCCTGACCATTGTTTCCATTCAGTATCTCTCAGCACCACAGTGAGAAATGGTTTAGTTTTGGTGAGTAAGAACTCAGATTGGGAAGTGACTCCTTCCACACGCTGGATGGGGACCTTAACAAATCACTGAATTCTCTAAACTTGGTCATGTTTAAGTCTCTAAGATGGAGACTTTAATAGTGCTGGCTCACAGGGTATTATGATAATAAATATGTATCACAAGGAAATAAGAGATGTAAGGCAAAATACTTGGTAAAATGTGTATGATAAAAGAATTTTGCTAGTATTGCCATATACCTTATCTGCCTTACAAAATCTACTCTTCCTTGAAGATTCAGCTTAAAAGTCACTTTCTCCATGAAGCCTTCACCTTGCAGATATTCCTCTACCCTTGATGTTCCAAAAATATGTTTTACTTGCTTCTATTAGTACTTTCATTGTATTTTGTAATTATTGGGAATGTGTCTGTTTCTTCATATAGATTGTGGGTTCTTTAAAGGTAGAGGTCATACTACAGTTAATACTGCTTTATATGCTCTACTATAGCATTTGGCACATAATAGGTACTTAAGTTACTCTTCTGATTGAATAAAAGAATGACGATTGTTGGCATGAGTGGTCTCTCACTCTAAAAGTTATGCCAGAGTAAAAAATATCAGTGACCTTTTGGGACAGGTCGTGGCACTGTCTAGTTGCTCAGATGAATGTTAATTAGTAATTGGGAATGTCTTAAAATATTAATAATTAGTAATTGCACTTGTGCTAATGTTTGTGAATTATGATCTTATCTGTAAGCATAACGTGGTCAGCTGAGAAGGATTCACTAAGTCCTATTTACAAAGAGCTGTGCCACGATACCAACATGCTTCAGAAGTCTGGAAGTTGGGTTATCAAGTGTTATTGGCATCATGACTCAAATGAAATACAGCCACTAACTAACCTGATGGTGGATAACAGTAACTGCAGTAGTTTTTCACTTTTGTTTGCGAGCGTTATGGGATTAACTACAGCACTGAAAAAAAACCAGCCATCACTATATACTAGTCTTAAATCAGGGAACATCCAATTCATTTTGAATTTAAATAATGGTCAAAGAAGAATCATTTCAATTTACCAAAGTCTTTAAAGACAAGGATTCTGAACAGAATGCTCCAAAGACATCTTGAGTCAGGAAGTCGATGTACCCACTGGAACTGCTGCTCCCTGGGTGGAGAATCGGGCAGCAAACAGGCTCCCATTTCCTAGCCACTCTGCAGAGATGTTCAACAAGAACGCATGCACAGTTAGCTTATTCTAGCAGGTGTTCTCTGTGTATCACAGTGAATGAGAGGTTCGCATTACTTTGCTTTCTCCTTCCTTACTTCTCTGGTCCCTGGTTCATTTACACTCTTGAAATAAAAAAACTCATATCACAGGTAATTACATGTACTTGCCTTCTAAACTGAAGCACAGACACCTATACAATTCCCCAGTTTTATTTATTTTTTATTTATTATATGGCAGCACAGTATCTGACATATAATAATAGCTTCTCAGAAACAACAGTTGATCAGAATATTTACACTTTCTCAGCACCAAATCTTCTTTCGCTTTACAGAACCATAGGATCTGGGAAAACACCTTAGAAACTAAAACTGAGTGGACTACTTGTCTCATAACCACTTTGCTCAGAACACAGGTGGCTCCAGCGGGTGATGGATCCTTGGAAAAGGTTTCTTAACAGTTCCACTGCCAACAAAGTATGCTCAAACAATTTGCCGAGCGACAACTTGACTAAAGTGTGTGAGGCAGCTCATGAGAGTGTGGGAACTCTACTGTGACCGTTTTACAGCTTAGAGGAACAGGCTCTTCCATGTGAGGCGCTACACCTTCAAGCTACTGTCCCATTCGTCCCAGTTCCTCCTACACTGTGAAATTGTCTAGCTGGTTTTTAATAAGCCTCCTTAAAGGAGCTGAAGCATATCTTTTCACCGGAGGCCAGGGAAGCCTGAAATTTAGATCAAGCTGTTGACATGGCAACAAAAGCTTTCACCATTCAAAAGAAGATTACAGTGTGGACCAGACGATTTTAAGTGGCATTTTTGAGACAGGAACGTTTGATACTGTTCTCAAAGTTTCAGCCTACTATGTTTTTATGCCATTAAATTATCCTATCTAGCCCGGCTGGTGTAGCTCAGTGGATTGAGCGCGGGCTGGGAACCAGAGGGTCCCGGTTCGATTACCAGTTGGGGCACATGCCTGGGTTGCGGGCCAGGTCCCCAGTGAGGGCCATGTGAGAGGCAACCATACATTGCTCTTTCTCCCTCCCTTCTCTCTCTGAAAATAAATAAATAAAATCTTTAAAAAAAATTATCCTATCTAGGTTTATAAATAGCTGTTTATGGATACTAGTTTATTAAAAATTAAATTTAAAAAATAAAAAACATTAAAATTCTTTTTTTGAAACATTACAATACTCGCCCTGGCTGGGTAGCTCAGTTGGTTAGAGTGTTGTCCCCATACGCCAAGGCTGCAGGTTCAATCCCTGGTCAGGGCACATACAAGAATCAACCAATGAATGTGTAAATAAAGTGAAAAAACAAATCTTCCTTTCTCTCTCTCTTTCTCTCTCTCCTCCCCTCTCTCCCCCCTTTCTTCTCTCTCTCTAAAATCAGTCAATAAATAAATAAAATAAACATTAAGATTCTTAATAGTGGTAGGTATACTCCTAATTTTCAGTCTGTAGAGTTTGTTATTTTACATAAACAAAGACAACACAATTTTAAGGCACGATGGCATTAGTACATTTTTCATATGGACAAATCTAATACATACTAGAGTCAGATTTACATAATAGTGTTAGAATAAATTTTCAGTAACATTAGGACAAGGATGCTTACTGTTTTTGCTGTGAATTTTTTCAGTGGAAAAACATTTGAAAAAATGTCAGTAATAGTGGCAGTTTCTTATTTTTAAAGAGGTCACTGCTTACAGGAAGGGCATCCTAATGAGATGTCAGAGTAAAGACACAAAATGTGGGTGATTTGACAACATTTTTTACATAGATTTATTGCTTATTTGAAGGGCAAGTTTACTCGGGGGAAGACAGGTAAAAATTTGCATCATGAGAAGTATGATGAAGAAAAACCGTAGAAAAAGGGAGGTAAAAAATAACAGAAAAAAGAGGCAGGAGCCGGACAGAGAAAACATGAAAAGAGGCCCGACATGTGTTATTCTGTCTAGATGGGGAAAAACAAGCTCGCTTGGTTGTCCTAGGACTAGCTGTCACTGAAGAAGGGGATCTTGTGAGAAGACTTTGAGATCCCTCTGTTCTCTTAGAACTAAACTGAAACCATTAATTCTCAGAACTTAGGGACATCTTTATTATGTTGGCCTTCTGGAAAAACAAACAACTAGGTAAAGGCAGAAAAGAAGGTTTGAGCAAACAAAACATTACAGAAAATAGTAACAATTATGGAATAACAAACTTTGAGAAGTACAGCCAGCTGCCACAACTGAGTAAGTCAATTCCTTGCAATAAAATATCTTAATATGTATATAGCCTAATGGTACAGTTTCTCTAGTTGAGCCCTGACTGAATCATACATTGTCCTCTGAGAACCTAGGGAATTTCCTGGAAGCCAGGCTAGTTGGTAGAATGTAAAAATAAAATTGGAAAAAAAAGAATGTATAATCAACATTTAGGAAAAGTTAAAAAACAAATACTTTTGTTCATAGTCTGCTATTTATTATCTGAGCTACTAGCTCATAGAAAGTTGAATATAGCCATAGCTTTTTGAGAGATCTAATTTGAGATATTTGATAAAAGTTTGTGGATAGCTAATAGCTATTAAAAAAACCCCTTAATGTCCAGCACCTTGATATACTACTGAGCAAATAAACCAAAGCCTTAAATGGCTTTCACAATAAAAAGTTTCCTAATAACCAAATTGATTTTATTTTATCATAATTCTAACCTGATTAAGTAATACCAGATGGCTCTCATCTAAGAGACCCCAAAAAATTTTCATTTACTAAAAATCTTTATCTTTTATTTTTTTTAAATTGTCTGTCTGCTATAGCAAGTGGTAAAATAAATATTTCCTTTGCTTAATTTGCTTTCTTTTTATCAACAGAGACTGTGTTGTGTCTTCAAGTTTCACTGGAGACACATAGGCCACCAAATACTAATGACTAAATATCAGAACTGTCGACTTCTGCCAAGAACAGGGATAAAAACTCTCAGGGCTAAAGATAAATTCAATAGTCGTTACCCTCCAAGAAATCTAGTGGTGCTTGGCTTTGAAAAATGCTGTAGCAATTTTCAGTGTTTGCCGCCTACCCAACTCAAACAGAAAGTAGCACTGATAGGAGCTGAATGAGTCAATGGAGCTGGAAGAAGGGGGAGATTGGTTTGAGCAGGTCATAATTACTCTATATTGAGAAGTTTGTATCTGAAAGAGTGACATCAGAGAGGTGGTATATGGAACATGCACTCCGTTTTACCCCATACACTGAACTTACTGTGAGGCTAAACATGTTCTTCCTCATTCCTGCTATGAATCCCCTTTCTTCAGCGTGCACAGGCCTGCGTGTCCCTACAGGAGCTAGAAGCACAGCTCCCAGCGCCAAGCTAGCAACCCCTGCATTTGGTGGATTGTCAGGTTGCCCTGAAATGGGTCTCTTTTATTTGTGTAGATCTTTTCACAATAAAGAGTTGGTAAGTGAATTGCCCTCTTTTTCCTAATGCTTTCCCCAGTGGTGAGGTGGGAGGTGAACTCAGAGTATCTGGTAAAAGGATGCTAACTTGCTCAACAATTCCAGGAAAGGCTCATGGGTCTTCATCTTCTTGTTCCTTCTCTCTTCCTCTCCCCTCAAATGCACCTCCCTGTCCCAGACACGCCCGCCCCTAGTAGCGCTGCTTCCCAGCACTCTCTGAACTAAGCAGCAGCAGCCTTTCTGCCAACTCTGGTGCCACCACTGAACCATCTTGTGTTATTACTGTGTGGCATGGTAAAACAAAAAAGTGTGATGTAGAATTATTGCTATTGGAGTTATCATTACAATCGTATAGCATCTTGCAATGTATCTGCTTCATATTGTTTCAAGCACTTAACATTTAATTTCCAGTTTAATACTATAGTAACACTATAGATTAGGATTATTATTCCCCCTATTTCATAGATTTTGTTGAATTCTGAGAACATAGAGTTCAAGAAGAACATAGATTTAGAAGCTGTGAAATTTTGGACAAATTACAAAGTTTCTGTGATTTGATTTTCTTCCTGTTGCACCTTAAGGCTTTGCTTCTAAATCTAAGCTCCTTCTTTTTTATTTCTTCCCCAACATTCCAACTCAATATGCTTTAAGTCAGTGAAAGAAAAAAAAAATCTGAACATAGAAAACCCAAGAGAACTTCTCTGATACTGTAGCTAAAGATGTAATTGTTTACAATTCTACCCTAATATTTTATCTCAAAATAACAGTACCTTTGGAAAATACAGCATGGTTGTTCTTTGTACATAATCGCATTGTACAAAATGGCAATGTTCCCCTCCTCAAGATTCCTTTCTATTTAAAACATTATTTTAACATCACACAGTACATCTTTTAAGCTCAACAAGACCCATAAAGCTGAAATGTTTAACATTTACCCTCCATACACTTCTGCCTCCCACCTCCTGACATTATAAAAAAATTTTGAGAATAAAGTATCTACAAACATCAGCAATACCAAGCTTAAGTGAAACATAGAATCCAAATTAATAATGCCAATTGGATTTATAATATAAATGAACAGAATCCTCATCAATTGATACTCACATGTCAATGCTAATAGCTAAGGCAGTTCTAACACCTTTCTTCCATGAGTAAAACATGCATTTGTATCCCAAACTGTCATTCTGCTTTGTACAACTTGCCCCCAATCCATTTTCCATGAACTTTATACCTATTTTTTTTTTCCTAAAAGCATATGTAGTGGGACAAAAGACATCTCAAAGCCTGGAACCATGGACTCTCAACCTTTCATGTGGTGCTCCATTTCTCCTTTATTTTATGAAACCACATTTAAAGTACAAAGAAGTGAGTGAAGTCAGAACAGAAAAAGTTGGCAAATTTTACCAACCTTCACCTACTTAATCAAAAAATGTCCCAGATCTTTAAAGCATGTTAGGGACCAAGTTAATTGCTCTCTCTAGGACAAATTGTCCCAGGTGTATGATTTTCTATTCTTGATCTCTGACTCTTAACCTAAGATTTGGAGCATTTGCTCAGTTTTCTAAAAATAAAAATATCTGTTAACTGCAACATGGTCACAGGACAGAGAACAGGATGTGGATCTGAAAGATTCATATTTGAACTCTCATTATGCCAACTTCTAGCTTCATATCCAGGGTAAATGGAGTCATTTGAGTCTCTATTTTTGGTTAAGTATTACTAATACCTAGTTTATGACATTACTGTCAGAATTAAGTAAAATAATGTACATAAGATTATTCTGTAAACTGTAAGGAAATATAAAATAATATATAAAGACTAAATTAAAATAATATACAAAGATTAAGTTAAGATTTTATTACCTGTACATGATAGTTTGATGTCATTTTATAATCTTTCAAAATTTTATTGTTTTAGAAAAGTTATCATTGGCACTTATAAAAATTTAACAGGAAAAACGATATTAAACCGAGAGCTAGAGACTACTCAAAATTAAAACACAAAATAAAATAACTATTATTAACAAAATACTGGCAGTAATTTTTTTCTAAGGATAAACACATATGTAATATAATATAGTACATATGTTTGCATATTATATAAAATGTATAATAAAAATATTAAAGTCATACCCTAACTTCAAATGCATAAAAGCAACATAAAAACCAATGACGGTCAACTGTTACTGAGTCTCGTGGAGAAAATGAGTCCCGTGGAGAAAAATTGGCAAGAGTAAGGACAAGGGAAATTTTTATTTGGTAGGTGCTATTTTTATTCACCAAACAGACTAAAGGAAAGAAAACTTACTTAGAGGCTATTATGCTTATTAACTGTTGCCCTATGTGAATAACCAATGATCCCTGTTTATGAATGACTTAAAGTTGTGAAAAAGATCATTCCAATAAATTAACATTTTATACTATTTCCTGTACATATAACAAATCTTTCATCTTCAACACACAAAAATGTATACTTTTTTAAAAATAGAAACTCTTTCTGCTCATTCTAAACAAATGTTGAAAAGCATTTAAGGAGTATCAGATTGGAAGTAGATCACATTATTAGCTTTCCTGCGTTACCAACGTGGAGCATCAAGCTGTTGGATGGGAGGCTGATATTTACTATGCCTGCAGAATCTGTCACGGTAACCCCACGGAACTGGTGCTGTTCCCCTTTATTCAACCTTCCACCACCTATACTCCTACACAGGTGATGTCTGAGGACAGTAAATCAGGATAAACTTTAAGAAAGAAAAAGAAGTCACAGAAGGATGACAGGGAGCCTGAGGGACTGTGTGTGAAAGAGAGGACAAAGTCATTTGGGACAGAGGAAAGGAGACAAACCATCAGAAGCTGATTAAAATAAAAGCTCCTACGTATTGAGTCTCCACTGTATGTCAAAGACCAGGCATTATTTCTCACTTTTGTATGAATTCTTCAGAGAAAACATTCTAAGTTAGATCTTACAGATAAGAAAATAGGTTCAAACATACAACTCAGTATTTGATATATATTTATTTTGCCATGGTCCCAAGGGCACTGTTTGGGCTAGAATGTAAGCCCAAATGTGTCTGTGTGACCCCAAATGTGTGTGTGTGCGTCTCTCTCTTCCCTCCCCACCCCCTCACCAAAACAAGCTGTCTTTATTTTGAGTTGCCTCTCTAATTTGAATAGATTAGTTTGAGTGGTGGTTGACAATAATATGGTCAGGTACCTAGAAATGCCTATACCTTGTACCGCCCATTATTTTTTCTCTCTGCGGGAAATAGGAATTGAAGTGCTACTCAACTAATACTTACACTATAAGTACTTAAAATAGAGCTCTGGTAAAAAGATTATTTGAAATAGCTAACACATTTCAAGACTGTATCTTAGGACCAATGGGACTAAGGCATATTTTAGGGAGAGAGTAAGAACAAAGAAGGTAAGGACTAAAAGGGGGACTCACCTGGGAAGACAGAAATAAAATCATCCTTCTCTGGCAGGTGCCCGTGGGAACCTTGTCTTCTCCCACACAGCACTGACGTTACCTTCTAGTCCTACCTACTACTGCTGACTACATTCTCCTGCCTCATAATCAACAGCAAAAAATGTCCCCAAGATAAAGTCCTAGACCGATAGTCCTGACTTTGTAGGACAGAGACCACCATGCTAAGGATACTTTGCAAGCGACCCTTCTCTTCCCCACTACACGAACTGTGGCCCCTTCTCCCATTGAACTCCATCCACAAGGCTTAAAAGTCCCACATAGTATAGAGATCAGACACGCATGATGGTGCTGCCCACGAAGGAGCCTCTGCTCCCACAACCCTGGGAATCACGCCCTGGCTGTGCACGTGGCTGCATGTTTGCATGCGCAGTGTGTGGGAGGACAACCCAGTAAGCGGACAAATATTGACTGTGGGAAAGCGAAGTTAACCCCACTTTTGTTACAATTGCAAGGTTGTGCAGTGCTCTCAGGATGCCTTTACGAAATCTACATATCCCAGAAAAGGAGTCAAAGCAGACAAAAGCACAGATCTAACTTATAAACAGAAATAAATAAATAAATAAATAAATAAATAAATAAATAAGCTTACTTTTAACGCACGATTTCTAACTACAGTTATTGGGTGTGTGGGATTTTTTTTTCCTTGCCTTCCTTTTTTAAAGTTTTTTATTGTTATTCTACCACAGTTGTCCCAATTTTCCTCCTTTACCCTCCTCTGCCCATCCCACCCCAACTCCCACAGTTACCACACTGTTTTCCAGGTCCATGGATCATTCATGCATATTCTCTCTCTAGCCCCTTCCCCTTCTGTCCATCATTAACACCCCACTCCTCTTTGGTCACTGTCAGTCTGTTCCATGTTTCCATGTCTATGGTTCTATTTTGTTCATCAGTTTATTTTGTTTATTGAATTCCTCTTACAGGTGAGATCATGAGGTATTTATCTTTCACTGACTGGCTTATTTCACTTAGCATAATATTCTCCAGTCCCACCCATGCTGTCACAAAAGGCAGGAGTTCCTCTTTTCTTTATTTCTGCTGCGTAGGTTTCATTGTGTAAATACAGATGTTCCATTGCATATGAAAAAATTCTCAGCATCACTAGCCATCAGAGAGTTGCAAATTAAAACCACAATGAACTATCACCTCACACAAATCAGAATAACCATCACTGATAAATCAACAAACAACAAGCACTGGCAAGAATGTGGAGAAAGGGAACCCTAGTCCACTGTTGGTGGGAATGCAGACTGGTGCAGCCACAGTGGAAAACAGTCTGGAATTTCCTCAGAAAACTAAAAATGGAACTGCCTTTTGACCCAGGGATCCCACTGCTAGGAATTTAGCCTGAGACTTCTGAAACACCAATGCAAAAGAACCTATGCACCCCAACGTTCATAGGAGTGCTATTTACAACAGCCAAGCATTGGAAACAGCCTAAGTGCCCATGGATAGATGAGTTGATCAAAAAACTGGTACACTTTTTGTCTTTCTGCATTAACTTGTCACAGAGAAGAATTTACTGCAGTGTGATGATAACAATTCTGGTTCTGACTTACTTAACTAAAAAATGAAGTTTAAAATAATTTCAACATAAGAATTCACTGACCTTTTGTAACTATCCTCACGCTATTTTTGTTGCTCCAACCTTTTGAATCAGCTGTCAGATCAGCCAGCCATTAGGGGTTTGCTTCTTAGACTTTCACTCACCTGAAGTATACATGCTGGGTAAAATGAATCCTCAAAAAAGAACAAAGGAAAAAAAGCAGAACAGTAAAGATTCCTATAAAATAAATGTTATCTTTTAAAATAAATTTTGTATGCTATGAAAGAATTTAAAACGGCAGTTCAAAAGAAAATAAAAAGATTTCGTATTTTAGAAAAAAGAAACATTGCTCCATAACCTCTTTTGTCATTTTTAAATAAAATCTTAGAACATCATAAACACTTTAATACTCTACATTTTTAAATACATCCTGAATTGAACCCCAAGCATTCCAAAACTACTTTTCACCTTTCTTAAAACATCAGTAGTTAGAAAGAGTTTCAATGTGGAATCACTAGATATTTTTCATGTGTTCATTCATTCATTTCAGAATATTACATAACATAATATGAAGGGGAGAGCTCTGTTTTATGAGCTAGGAGGCAAGAATCCTATAAAGGCAGAGTTGCATCCTCACAGGATATGAGATTATGTCTTATGGTGTTATGTGAACTTCAAGCTGTAGACCTGATAAAAACAGGGCTTCTGCCTGATATCTGGCTCTGTTTCCTTATGCCTTTTCCAGAGCTCTGAACACAGAAGGCCCCTGCTGATTGTTTGTGATGGTGAGCGAGCATCCTCAAAGGGCACATAAACAAGGTTTCTAAATTGTTTGAATGTCTGATTTTTTAAATTAGTAATAAACTGAGGGTTTCTTTTATAACTTTTTTGCATTATTAATTTATTCAGTAAACTCTTCTTTTATAGGAAACATTTAAATTAATATTTAATTGTTTCTGAATTACCACAAAAATGAATGAAATTTATTGTAAAGATGGAGTTCTCAACAGGGACACTACACACTGCTTTATTAGACCCAGTTGTAAACGGGATGTCCTTGGCTACACCAGTCACCCCTTTCTCATAGGACAATGTGAGGTTTCACAAAATAGACACAGTAAACTGTGTGTTCTGCACTTTTTAATTGCAGTTACATGGGATCTTTTCCAAATGAGAATGTGTATATTCAGAAAATAAAAGGGATATATGTCCAGCCAGAGATATTTCTGGCCTTACACACACTTTCTGTGCTAACTGACAGCTCAAGAAGTTAGAGTAGATTGGTGAAAGCTTTCATCAGTAGAAACCCCTGTACTAGAGCGCCCCTGCCCCTTGCCTTATAATAGCATTTAAAATGGGATCGGGATAGCTACAGTTTTCTTTCTTCACTTACAATCTCAAGCAACCCAAAAATAAGGGGTTTGTGAAGTTCCTGCTAATCCACCTTATAAATTATCACATGCATAATGGCTATTATCAGTTTGACAGTGTCTAGTTATCACTTCTTTGAAAGCTGTAGGTGCATGCAATTAACACTCAACAAGAACATTATATGCAAAATAACACATAATCTACATGTGTTGAAGAAAAAGGGAGTTCATTCTGACACAAAAAAAGTTTGGCATGAATAATTATTGAAAATGATACATTTCCTTTCATTGGAAATATTTTTGCTGTTCACACACCTACAGGATAAAAGAATTAACAAATCTTGGGGCAATTAATACTCCCACATCCAAATTTGGGGGAATTTAGGTGCAAAATAAAGGTTTTCATTTTCTTTTGACTCTGCTCTTCTTATGGAACTCAAATTCAGGATATAGATTCAAGTTTCAGAGTTTCAAAAACTCTTAAGGACCCTGTTAAGGAAATTTTAACTAAGACTGCTCTGTATATACAGACATGTGGTCAAATGATCTTATCAGGAAAGACTTTCTGGCACTGTCAAGTCCATTGATTCCCAAACTTGGCTATTGTAGAGAGAGCTGGGCTGTCTGCAAGGGGAACAAGCACTCCTCATCCAGCCTGAAGCAGCCACTGGAACGTGGCTGTCTAGTAGGAGCCGTATTTCCCACAGCCCCTTGAATCTGGGTCTGCCATTGGACTAAGTTCTAGTCAATGGGGTCTAAGAGAAAGGCACGTGAGCATCCTGCATGCACCCCTGCGTGCATTTCTCTGTCTGCTAGCTTGATTCCATGTCCTAGGAGATAACAGAGAAACAGGATAAAAGAAGATGGAATATCCAGAGGGGAGAGCAGTACAACTACTAGGAACCCCTACATCAGACTCTTACATGACCAGGAAATAAATTTCTCTGTATTAAACCACTAAAATTCAGGAATTTATTTGTTTTAGTAACTACGACAACCTTGATGAACAAAATGCTATACAACAGAATTGCCAGGAGAAAGCCTATGACTGTTTTTGAAACCTTGATTCTCATGCAGCCTGCCAAGCACCTATCCATGGTCCTGAACTCATAAATCTCAATCCAGAATCGAGAGGACATTAGTGCCCACAGAAGAAAGTTACTTGTCTGGAATTGCACAGCCAAACAGTAGGAGAGCTGGCTAGGAAGATAAATCAGGCCCTGGATATTTCAATCTAAAGAAAAACAAGACTGGATTTTGTAGTAGAAGCAGCAAGACATATTTTGAAGCCAACTCAGGTTAACCTGACACATGCTCCTTTCATGAATAATCACTAGAAACTCATACTGTGTTCAGAATTGCAGATATTTAATTCACTTTAACAGAACTTTCACTGTACTCCTGAGAACCGGGGCTGTGCTAAGCAGTTTGACTTTTCTTAGGTTATCTTCAGAGCAATCCTGTGGGATAGGCATTAAGACAGCTGCCGTTGTTGATGAGACAACTGAAGTTCAAAGAAGGAAAGAAACTTGCTCAAGACCCCACTGGTAATAAGATTGAAGGTCTGTACAACTGCAGATACCACAGATCACACACTAGGCAGCTACTGATGTGTGTAGTTACAATGAACATAAATCATGAAGAGTATCAGAGCTGCATACTCCTTTTGGCATCTGGGGCTTGTATGTGCAGGTTTGTAGATGTAGTGGTCCATGGTACAAATAATGTGTACTCCAGAGTGCACCTATCTGTGTGAATGTTCACTGATAGAGGCACTCTCTGGCTATCAGAGTCCTGCATATCTGGGTCATTTCAGCTCTATTACACTGGGCACTGAAAGTCCTTCATTAACAGTGACCTGCTAGGTGCAGTTTGTCATCAGCTTCCAAAGGTTCTTTTGTAGGCCTCAGACACAGGGGAATGCTCACATGGCAGTACTACTCAGTGGTTGAGAGCACACACTCTGAAGCCAGACTCTACAGGTTCAACTTCTGGCACAGCCACTTCCTACTTAAACGATCTTGGGCAAGTGGCATACCTTCTCTGAGTCTCGGTTTTTCTGATTGGTAAAATGAAGGTAATAATAAAACTACTATGCGGCAGAAAGAAAGAAAAACCTCCTAACCTTCACAACAGCACAGATGGACTTGAAGAGCTTTATGTTAAGTAAAATAAGCCAAGCAGTGAAAGCCAAATACCATACGATCTCACCTATAAATGGAACCTAACCAACAAAACAAGCAAAATAGAACCAGAGACATGGAAATAAAGAATAAACGGACAATGACCAGGAGGGTGGAGGAGAGAAGTAATGGGGGAAAGAAGGAGAACCATGTACAAAGGACCCATGGCAAGGACAATGGGATGGGGATTGTCTTTGGTAGCAGGGATTGGATGCAGCAGGGGAGAGTAATGTGAGGGGGTGGGGGAAAATGGGGACAATTGTAACTGAACAAGAATAAAAAATAAATTAGAAATAAAAATAAATAAATACACGGCTCACAAAATCTTGGCAGAATTGACCTTGCAAAATAAATAAATAAATAAAAAGATGATAATAGTGGCTATCTTAAATGGACAGTGTCTGGCACATGGTAATCAGCTATAGAGATGATTGTTTAAAAATATAATAAAAATACAAGGCATTCTCTTGAACAAAAAATAAATACATGCATACATAAACAATGAAAATGAAAGATATTAAAAAGGTATCATATGCATTTCTGGAATGGTTTTAGATCAATAGCTCAAATTTTAGCGCAAATATAAAGCCCAGAGGTTCTTAAGGTATATCACATAAAACATTTCCTGAAGATATTTTATAAGGAAAGCCAATGATCGAGTAAGAATCATTGGCAGCTATGAAATGCACTACCAAGATCCAATTGGATAATTTCACTTAGCAAAATACTCTCCAGGTCCATCCATGCTGTTGCAAAAGGTAACGTTTCCTTCTCTTCGCAGACGTGTAGTATTCCACTGTGTAAATGTACCACAGCTTTTTTATCCACTCATGCACTCATGGACACTTGGGCTGCTTCCAAATCTTGGTTATTGTAAATGACACTAAAATGAACATAGAGATGCATATGTCCTTTCAAACCAGTGTTTCAGGTTTCTTCAGATATTTTCCAAGAAGTGGAATCACTGGGTCATAAGGTAATTCTATTTTTAATTTTTGAGGAAACTCCATACTGCTCTCCACAGTGGCTGCACTAAACTGCATTCCTACCAACAGTGCACAAGTGTTCCATTTTCTCCACATCCTCCCAACTCATGTTTGTTGATTTATTGATGATAGCCATTCTGACAGGTTTGAAGTGACATCTCATTGTGGTTTTAATTTGAATTTCTCTAACGATTAGAGACATTAAGCATCTTTTCATATGTCTATGGACCATCTGTATGTCCTCTTTGGAGAAATGTCTTCAGTTACTTTGCCCAGTTTGTAATTGGATTTTTTTTTTTTTTGGTGTTGAGTTGTATTAGTTCTTTGTAATTTTGGATATTAACTCCTTATCAGATGTATCATTCGTGAATATGTTCTTCCATTCAGTGGATTGTCTTTTCATTTTGTTGATGTTTTCCTTTGCTGTGCAAACTTTTTCGTTTCACTTAAATGTGAAATCTAATAAAAGAAAAATAAACAAACAAAATAGAAAAAGACTCAGATACAGAAAACAGACTAACAAATGTGAGAGGGTGGGGGTTAGGGCACTGGGTGAAAAAGATGAAGGGATTACGCATGCAAAAAACCTTATAAAGACAGACAAAAGTATGGTGATAATCACTACAGTCAAAGAAGGGATGTGGGGGTAAAAGAGGGATAAATGGTGATAAAAGGAGGCTTGACCATGGGTGGTGAACACACAATACAATATACAGATGATGTGTTACAGAATTGTACACCTGAGACCTATATAGTTTTATTAACCTATGTGACCCCAATAAATTCAATAAAATCTTTTTAAAAGATCTGTTGTGGGAACACAGATCCACCACCATGTGTGCACAGAGGGGATGCTTCCCACAGGTTGCTCATGGCCAATAAATGAACCTGGAGAGTGTACTAATCCTGCAGGACACAGGACACTCTGATGGACCATTTTGACCTGAAACGCCCCATCAACCTGATAAAAACTTTCTCAAAACTGCAGTGCAATCTGAGATTCTTTCTACTCCTCTCTGCTCTCTCTCCTTCACACATTTCAGGCTGCATTGAAGGGGGGAGACTTCCTCCTTCTCTTCTTCCTTCTCCTTTGTCTTTCATAAGCTTTCACACGTGACCCCAAAGAAAATCTCCCGAAAATCTGTTTCTTCTTGGCATTTACTTCTAGAGGATATGAACTATCATAAGTGGGGGCAGTCATGATAGGAGAACACAAATAGAAACATAGAAATAAGGAACTGCCGAGCAGAAAAAGAAAATGTCATTCTGTGTGATATGTGGGCCATGAGAGTCCCTGCTAGAGGTGATACCCCAGGGGTTAAAGACTATTAGTGGTGCCTGGGAGGAATGCTCCTGGGATAACATTCAGGCATTTAAAAGAGATGAAGGGAAGAAAGTCAAGTACAGAGAGCTGTGTGGTTACCATTGCTAAGTTGTATTAATGCCATGCAAAAGGACAATGAGGAACTGAGGGCCATAACAATCAGTTTAACACTAAAATGTGTGATCAATGAAGCATTGTTGGTAGTTTGCAAAGAGCCCCTTACCTCTTCCAATGGATGGCACATACAGATGAGCAGCAGGCTGAGGACCTAATTAACGGTCAGAGTCTCAGAGCTGCAGAAATGCTTCAATGCCCACCAAGGAAAGTCTGCTATGTTAAGGTCAGGGCCCTGAATGGGAAAATCTGGGACCCAGAAACATGGGATGAAGACATCTTAGACAAATGCCGCTGAGCATGTGGGCTCTGCAACCCTCAACACTTGCTGAGGTGGCCCACTCTTCCACAGAATAAGCTAGCATGCCCCTCATGGTTTAAAATGTTGTAGAAATCTCTGCCCCAGAAAGCAGTAGGTACTCCATCAGGAGCTGCCCCACCTCCATCCCCAGACTTCAAGCAGCAACTGAGGTTAAATCACAGCCTAAGTCTGCTGGGGAAGTGCTGGGTCTGATAAGCAAGGAAAGGGATTATACAGTGAAGAAGCTACAAGAATTGGCTGGTAAATACTTCAAGGAGCCAGGAAATTACTCCTGGGATTGAATTTTGAGGGGGCTTAATGGAAAGGCATGCTTGGTGATCATCTCTCTCTCACCAATCGATAGAGCCTTTTACCTGGAAGGCAGTCCTGAGGAGGTTAAGAGATAGGTAAAGTTTCTTCTAAATATCTGTGAAGTTCCCATTTTATGAGCCAAGATAAAAGTACAAAGAAAGACTGATAGAAAACGGTTGCCTCTCCTCAGTGTTACTCCCAACTCTCATTTCCCCTAGTGCTTACAGTATAGTATTATATTCATATGGAAGTCACTTAAAAAAAAATACGTGGTTAACATATTCCACATGTTACTGGGATGGGAGTAGAGGGAATAACAATGTTTACAGCAATGTTCAACATTTATTTAAAAGCCTCCAAGCATCCTTCTAAGAGCTTTACATGTAGAGCTTTTCATTCAATTCTCACAGCAACGGTATGAAAACCGAAGGCACACTGAGGTTAGGTAACATTGCCAGAACTATGCAACTATTAAGTGACAGAGCCAGGACTTGAACTAAGACCAGCAGGCCCATGTCCTAACCCCCCCTGCTATCTTGGAATATGGTAACATGCTTGCCCTTGAACAACTTACTGACTGAGAGGACACTGAAGCCAGAAACAGTGACACGTAGGACAGTATCAACTTAAGGTCACATCAGTTCAGTGTAGGATTGTCGTCTCTTGAAGAAAGAAACATTTGTCTCAGGGGTTCTTCATTCCTTTCTGTATGCATCTGTGTGCCAAAGAGGGACTGAGGGATGCTAGTCAATGTGCTGGAAAGTTCAGGAGGTGGTTAAGTAGTGAGAAAACTGGAAAATAGAATAGTTGTAGTAAAAGAAAAAAAGCTCTACTTTTGAAAGATGATAGGTAGAAAATTCTAAAAATCAAAACAAAAATGAAGTATTCATTGGCTGAATTGAAGACCTGGTCAATGAAGCTGAGAAAAACAAGAAAACATGAGCTCAAAGTGTTAGCTGAGTTTTAAATCATTGATTTGAAGGCTCAAAATATAATGAGGAGGAAAACTAAAGCAGAGACTCCAAAGTCACAAAGAGAGGTAGACATATCTGTGGAAGTTTGCAAATAATGACAAAAAAAGATGTTATCAGTGGGATAATGCAGACATCAAAAAAGAAAACATGTGGTTTAGTGGAAAAAGCATAAAACTGAACAAAGGATACATGAATAGGTAAATGCAAAAAAGGAGAAGCTCAAATTGCTAGCATCACTGCGAAAATATTTTTAAGCCACTAATGATGAGAGATATGCAAATTAAAACACTGAGAGAATCACAGAATACAGATCAGAATGACAAAAATAAGAAAAGGGGTTAAAACCAAGTGTAAAAAGAAGTTCTAAAGAGATTGAAGTCCTATATACTGCTGGTAGGAAAGTAAACTGGGTCAGCTCCTCAAGAAAGCAAGTCGGCAATGTTTTGTGAAAATCAAGCACGTGAATACCTTCTAACCCAGTAATTACAGTCCCAGGCATCTTTCTCAGAAATGCACTTTCACAGGTCCAGAAAGGGACAGGAGTATTTATTACAGCAGTGCCTTAGAAACTGCTTAGGTCTCCACCACTAGGTAAATGGAGTTTAAATTGTAGTAGAATGAGCCAGTAAAAAGCAACAACCTAGATATACAACGTAGAATAAATTTTTAAAACAAGACATTGAAATAAAAATTAAGAACAAAAAAATTTATAGGATAATAACAACCACATGTAATTAAAACTGGTATGTGCACAAAATACATACCATGGGCTTTTGCCTCCACTTCAAGAAAAATGGCTTTTGTAAGAGCCGTCCACGGCCCCCAGCTGGTACATGCACCACCTCCACGCTACCTCCAGGATGACCCGCTGATGACCTTTGGTGCACGTGATCATTCCCTCCTTGCACTTTTGTCCCTTGTCTCCTTAATACTGTATTATCCTGGGTATTTCCCTCCACTGGCTGCAGTGTCTCATTGTCTTCACTTGTTTGCAGTTACTTACTTTCCCAAGTTCTGTATGTCACATTGCCTCAGTATTCAGACCTCAGGTCTCTCCCCTTCTTTGACTACAACCCTTACTCTTGCTTGTTTCAAGCAGACTCCTGACTATAAATAGCATACATATCCTAACAGCTTCCAAATTTTGCATTCTCAGCTGAGAATTTGCCTCTGAATTTGGACTTGTATATACAACTGCACACTTAATATCTCTACATCCAAAATATAAGCACCTCCATGTTTATCCAAAATAAAAATTCATCTTTCTGTCTCACCTCCCCCTGAACTCTAAAAACCTACCACTCCTACAGGCTTTTTCATCTTAGAGAGTGGGAAATTCGTTCTTCCTGTTGCTTTGTCCAGCTTTTTTCATACATTTACATCCAATATGTTAACAGAACCTGTTGCCTCTGTTATAAATATATCCATAATCTGGCCACTTTTCACCTCCACTACTCTTTCCATGTAGCCTGATCCCTTGCTTCCTCTTCCCTGGATGACTGCAATAGGCTCCTGCTTCCATCCATGCCTACCTGCAGTCCATTCTGCACACAGCAGCCGGACAAGCCCTTTTAAGTTATCAGCCAAATCACATGTATGACTGAAAATTTTCAGAATAGTAATTTTCAGTACATGTAATTCACTCTAATACTTTCTATTATGTTACATTTTGATGCAGGTCGCAGTCCATTGATTTGACTTCACGGCCCACTAATGGATCATACCATTTTGAAAAGTACTGAAAATCAAAGAGGTAAGAATACTGAGTTTTGAGAATACTTGTAGGTAGGTAAGTTGTATAATAAGAATGAAGAGAACAAGAGGAGGAGAAAAACAATGATAATCATATTAATGATTTGCTGACATATGTTTGATATTTTCTATACGCCAGGAACTGTCCTAATGATATATGTCATTACCTTTCTTTATGACAATAATGTCATTTTCCTTTTTAGTTTTAGACAAATTGACATACAACCTGAGATTCTGCCCAAGGTCAAAAGACAAGCAAGTTGCACAGCCAGAATTCTAACCCAGCCGTGTATGATTTCAGTGTCCCTCCATTCAGCATAAATGTTATCCTCTATAACCGGGATAACGTCTTTCCTTTGTGTATGTCCCAGTATTACTTTATAAATTGTTTGTGCTAAATAAAAGACCCAGATAATTATCCCATTGTTCCTAATTCAATCTGTTGTCATGCAGTTGGCATGACTGATATTTGTTTCAAAATGTTACATACATACCAGAGTGGGTAAAGGTTGGTTTAGGGTGGCAAATATGCAAAACAGAGTTTATTCTTGTATTATTTATTAATTATTGTATTATTTATTTGTATTACAACTATAAACCTATTTTTGCCCACCCTTGTATTTGCATTACAAAGGAGTATTTCAGAACATTTTCATTCTATAGATTTTACCTTTCAGTAGGAGAATACTGGCACTTGGAGAGCATCTTGAAGGGCAATAAATCATATTTATTTATTTACTTATTTAGTCATTTATTTATTTGAATTTATTGAGATGACATTGGTTAACAAAATTAAGTAGGTTTTAGGTGTACAATTCTATAGTACATCGCCTGTACCTTGTATTGTGTGCTCACCACCCCGTTATGCCTCTTTCCATCACCATTTATCTCCCTTTCACCCTCTTCTGTCTCCCCCACGCCCATTTCCCTCTGGTAATGACCATACTGTTATCTGCATATGAGGGTTCTTTTTGTTTCTGTTTTTGTTTTTGTTTTGCTTAATCCCTTCACCTTTCTCACCCAGTCCCCCAACCCCTTTCCTTCTTACAACCATGAGTCCATTTCTATTTCATTTTAGTTAATTTTGTGCTTGAGATTCCACATACAAGTGAAATCATATGATATTTGTCTTTCTATGACTGGCTTATTTCACTTAGCATAATACTTGGAAAGAAATAAATATTATTTATGTTGGAAATTAAGTAATTTTATGTGTAAAGAGGCTAGCAACTATTCCAGAGGATTAGTTATTTGGTCTCATTTTAGCACAATTTTAAAAAAGTGATGGATCAATATATGTATTTCAATTTCTCCAACCTCTTTTGTGACAGTCTATTCCCCAACTTGTTTGTGTGCCGTGTGTTCCTTTTTAAGTAGAGAGAGAAACCATTATATATACAGTATAAAAGCTTATAAACATTAAATTGACATGAACCAGAGATTGACTGACAGGAAAAAACAGAAAGTGACAGACAGCTTTTAGTTTCAGCACAAGAGAAAGAAAGGAGAAAATGGAGCTACCCTAAGAGGCATAGAGGAATGAATAAAATACCTGAAAAAGAGAAGTGAGCATACGTAAGAGAGGTAATACTGAACCAAAATGCTAATTGATAAAAAATAAAAGAGAGAATTCAATGTCTTTGCCCTCCAATTTAGATAAAAATATCAGGTTTGACCACATGTAAAGTCCTTGAAATGGAAGGGGTATTAGAAGCAAATTGGACTTCTGGTCAAGACGGTGGCATAGCTAAATGTGGCTCACCTCCTTGCACAACCAAATCAAAATTACCACTTAAATAAAGGACAACCATCACTCAGAACCCTCAGAAATTGAGTTGAATAGAAATCTGACAAATACGAAATTAAAGAAACCACATCCATCCGGACTGGTAGGCAGGCTGGAGACACGGAACAGGCTGGTCGCACATCCACATGCAGTAGGTGAAAATTTGGGAAGGACATCTGGAGAGTGAGGAGTCCCAGCCCCATACCAAGACCCCCATACCAGGCCCCCCAACCCAGGGTACCAGTGCCAGGAAGATACGTCCCCATAACTTCTGGATGCAATCCCAATGGTGACTGAGTCAGTGGAAGAATCTTCTGGAGTCCAAGCCATTCTCCTTACAGAACTCACATATGGACTTACTCAGGCTCATTCACTCCAGCACTCAGCTCCAGCACCAGGGTAGCAGCTTGAAAGGCACCAGTGGCATATGGGGAAGAACCGAAGTGTCCGGCATTGAAGTGGGAACTGGGAGACAGCTTTCTCCTGGACAGAAAGGTGGGCAGAGGCCCTTGTCCTTTTTATGAGCCCTCCCCACACAGAGCTACAGAGTGTCAGTTGGATGTCATACTGAGACTCCATCAACCTGGCTAACACTGTTTGCCCTGCCCTGGAGATTCCCTGAGAATCTCCCACCCAACTTATGGGCCCATTGTTAACTGAGACTTTTCCGTATGAATGGTTAGTCTTCACTACGATCTAAATCCTATCAAATATGTAACAACTGGCCTCAGGAAGCCTTCAGCCCCCATACCTATTGCTAAGTGGCCCCAGGCCTGGCACTAGCAGCAGCCAGCCTAGATTCACAGTTTGATTTGCCTGGGAATCTCCAAACCCAGCACGAGTAGCAGCCTTCTAAAATTGCTTTATGACTCAGGCAGGGTGGCCCTTGGCAGAACGCAGGTGGAGGCTGACATTTACCTGTACCACCTGGGAAACCCCAGAAGCTGAACACCCAGTGGACAGCTACAGACCACATCAGGGTACCACCACCCTTCTCCCACATAGCTGATCCTTCACAGAGGGTAGAGGTTAGTGGTCAGTGGTCATAGGCAGTCCTTGCAGCTGACTGTCCTGAGTAAATCCCTCCCATTGATCTGCCAACAACAATCAAGGCTCAACTACAAGAAGAGGGTATACTCAGCTCACAAAAAGGTAACACCTTGAACACCCACCTTGGGTCATAGGGGAGGCTGTGCCACTGGACCCTACAAGACACCTACTACATTAGGCCACACTACCAAGACAGGGAGTCATAGCAGCTCTACCTAATACATAGAAACAAGCACAAGGAGACTGCTGAAATGAGGAGACAAAGAAACATGGCCCAAATGAGAGAACAGATAAAAACTCCAGGAAAATATCTAAACAAAATGAAGATAAGAAATCTATCAGATGCAGAGTTCAAAACACCGGTTATACGGATGCTCAGGAAATTAGTGAGGACCTCAACAGCTTAAAAAAGATATAAGCAGAAACAAACAGTAATTAAAATAAAGAACAATTTACAGGGAAACAACAGCAAAGTGGATGGAGCCAAGAATCATATCAATGATTTGGAACATAAGGAAACAAAAAACAACCAATCAGAATGACAAGAAAAAAAAAGAATCAAAAAAAAAAAATGAGGATAATGCAAGCAGCCTCTGGGAAAACTTCAAGCATTTCAACATTCACATCATAGGGGTGCCAGAATGAGAAGAGAAAGCAAGAAATTGGAAATCTATTTGAAAAATCATGAAAGAAAGCATCCCTAATTTAGTGAAGGGAATAGACTTACAAGACTATAAAGCACAGAGTCCCAAACAAGATGGATACAAAGAAGCCCACTCTAAGAGACAGCATAATTAAAACGCTAAAGGTTAAAAATAAAGAATCTTTTTTCAATTATATTTCATTGATTATGCTATTACAGTTGTCCTGATTTTTCCCCCTTTGCTCCCCTTTATGCAGCATCCCCTATTCCTTCAAGCAATCCCCCACCCCTGTTCATGTCCATGGGTCATGAGTACCAGTTCTTTGGCTACTCCATTTCCTATACTGTATTTTACATCCCCATAGCTATTCTGTAACTACCTATTTGTACTTAATCCTCTCCCCTCTTCACTCATCCTCTTCCTCCCTCCTCCCATCTGGCAACCATCTGGTAACTAACTGCTTTTCTCTTGCTGCTTTTAAGAGTCTCTCTTCAAAGTTTAAAGATAAAGAGAGACTCTTAAAAGCAGCAAGAGAAAAGCAGTTAGTTACCTACAGGGGAGTTTCCACAAGACTGTCAGCTGATTTCTCAAAAGAAATTTTGCAGGTTAGAAGGGAGTGGCAAGAAATATTCAGTCATGAAAAGCAGGGACCTACAGCCAAGATTGCTCTAGCCAGCAGAGCTATCATTTAGAATTGAAGAGCAGATAAAGAGCTTCCCACACAAGAAAAAATTAAAGGAGTCCATCATCACCAAACCATTATTATATGAAATGCTAAAGGGACTTATTTAAGAAAAAGGAGATCAAAGCTATGAACAATAAAATAGCAATAAGTAACATATCTATCAAAAATTGAATCTAAAAAACAAACTAAGCAAACAAGAATAACAGAGACAGAATCATGGATACAAAAGCATTTTGATAGTTGCCAGATGGGAGGGAGGTGTAAGGGAATGGGTAAAGGGGCAAGGGGATTAAGACGTACATATGATTTTAATCTTCTTAAATTTTTTAAGACTTGTTTTTTTGCCTAACATGATATTCCTTCATAATGTTATATGTGTATTTGAGAAGAATGTGTATTCTGATGATGTTGGATGGAACATTCTGTATGTGTCTCCTAAGTTCATCTGACCTAATTTGTTATTTAAGTCCAATGTTTCCTTAATGATTTTTCTCTCTGGATGTAGTCACTGTTGAAAGTGAGGTATTAACGTCCCCTGACATCATTGTACTGCTGTCTATAGACTGACACAGGTCTGTTCATAGGTGTTTCATATATTTAGATTCTGCAAAATTTTGTTAAGAAAAAAATACTTTAAAAGCTCAGGTCAAGAGTGAGATGAACTTTTGCCCTACTGTGATAGTCAAGCATGTCTGACTGAAAGGAAAAGAAATTTTAATTATTGGGCACATTAACTATTGGTTTTCAAATATCATTTCCCAAATGTAATGACTAGCCAGACAAGTAGTCAATAGTCAGGCCTTAGTTAACTACAGAGACAGAAACAGAGAGAGAGAGAGAGATGGCTTAGATGAAAATTAAAAATATTAGAGCTATTAAGCTTTGCAGAAAGAAAATAAAATGATCCAATTTAGGGACCTTCTTTAAACCCCTCCCCCATCCTGTTCCTAGAATATTGAATGCACTTAAACTCTCATGCTGAGTTTCCATTCTTTGGCACAATACTTCACCAGATGAAGATTGCGTTATGCTCTTGGAATCTGAGACAGAAGGCTCATTCTACATATTTGAATATTCAGAGCAAATAATGTCTACATTTTCATCTTAGAGGTGGTTTACCTTGGTCATCATATTCTCATTCTATACTCCATATCTCTTCCCCTCAATTTCATATTTTCCCTATCTTTATCTTCTGAGCTTCATTCTGGGTATTTTTCTCTGATTTTTCTCACTGGAAATTCCTTCAGTTGTATAATATTATATTCAAGCACTCTTTATGAATTTCAGTTTCAGGGAGTACTTTCTGCATCAATAGATTTTTTAATTTTGTTCTGTGTCAAATCTGCAAGCTATTTTCTCATAGCTTTTTATTTTTATAATATTAAAAATAATATTTTAATATTAATATTGCAGTAATATCTTACTGTAATATTGACTTATTATTATAGTAATCATTTTAATATTATAGTGATTATTTTAATTATTCTAATATTACAGTAATTATTGCAATTACTTTATTTCAAGTTCCAAGAGAGCTATTCTTCTTAAATGTGTTTTGGCTGACTCCCACAAGTTGTAATATTTCCTTGTTGTGTTATTACTTTCTCATGAGCTTATATTTAGTGGGAATTATTTTTGCTGTACAAGTCCCTTGTGCCTAGTTAGTTGTCATATAATTGTTTGTCTTGGCTTCTTCAAACTTGTATTTACTAGTTTGGAATGTTTTAAAAATTTTTTGTATTGAGGAACCCAGCAACATATTTATAAGATAACTTCAGACTCCACACCCATTTGTGGTTCTGATCTAGGACTTTGAGTTCTCCAGAATATTTTTTTCCACCCCAGGCTATGGCAAAGTCAAATTCTTTCTTGCATCCTTAAGTAGTTGAGTAAACTTTTCCTACGAGTAAATTTTTACCACTTACTCTTTAAGTCCATTCCTTGTAGAGGTCCAGCTTTAGTACGGTTGTTCCCATTTGTTTACATGAGTCCAAGATCACATATCTTATTCCAACAATGGGCACTGAACTCCACTCTTTAACACTAAGGCCCTACCCAGACTCGATATTCCTGCCCTCCAGTTGTACCGCTGCCAAAACAAAACACATCTATAAATGTGATCTTGTGAGGAATTTAAATATATTGTTTGGTTCATGAAACTATCTCATTATTTGATAATTTTACCTCTATACAAACAGAAATTTTAAATGTAGGAGAATAAGAGAAAGTCTTTGTGAGAAAGTCATTGGATTTAGAATCTGAGTACAAATTGTCATGGAAAGGAGAACATTTCAGGCTCAAAAATGAGGATGTCTGTGGCACCTTGAATTATAAAGAGAATTTCTATTCTTTTATTAGAAAAAAAAAAAGAAAACAGGTATAAAGATCGGTAAGGATCCTGAATGATAGTACAAGAAATTTGGACTTTGTCCAATAAACAATCAAAGCTGTCTGTGTCTTGGACTGACATGGACAATGAAGTGTTTTTAGAAAGATGGATTCAACGGTGGGGGGCAGGTTGGATTTGAAAGAGGTGTTTGGAAAAAAAGGAATACAGAAAAATGCTACTGCAGTCATTTTGGTTGTATAGTGGCTACAAGGGTTTTTGAGATTTCCATTAATTCGATCACCTATGGTAGTTCTAAGAGAAACACTAATCTTTTTTTCCAAAATACTTTAAACAACTACAATATTTATGGGCAGAGATACAATACAAAGAAGGCGCCCTGCATAAGACGGCAGGCTTGCTATTTAACCAACCAAATGTGCAGTTTGGGGAGTTTTTTTTTTTTAAATAGTAAAATAAGAAAGTAAATAACTATTAAAAAATCAACTATCCTGCTAAACCCAAAATGATGCCATATTTGCCTGGTTTTCCTTACTAATTAGAAAATAATTGTTGCAAAACTTTTCTATTTATTTGGCATCATTGGCCTTTGTTTTGTTTGATTTTGTTGTTCTTTAAAAGCAAAATAGCTCATCATTTATACCATTTGTGCTTAGTTGTTGCAGATATTTTTCTTCCCGTTTCTTAGTGAATATTAATCATATTTTGATGAAATTAACCTCAGTATTAAAAGGTCATTCTTTTTGTTATTATTCATGAAATATGTCTATCTTTTGTGTAGTAAATGGATCACTGGGTTCCAAAGACCTTGTAAAAGAAAATGGTCTTTTGCACTGTCAAATTAATAAAATCCTAAGGCCCTTAAACATCTTCACAAATATATTCTAATGCATACTTCACACAAGTAAGGGAAGTAACAGAAAATTAAAAACAGATTCTACTTGATCAAAGACTTCAAAAACTGGTAAATGCCTTCATTTGGAAAATAGCATGCCTTCTAGATCCCTATTAGTAAATAAATATTCTTGCTGCAGAATATTTATTTTATAATTCCTTTATTTTTTTCTTTTTTCTGAAATGTAGCTAGCATCAATAAAAAATAGTTTATTATGGTTAGTTGATTGTATATTTTGATCTACAAATCTTTGAATAATTAAATCACACTCGTGTTACAAGTGCAAAAACTAGCACATTTCGAGCTTCAGGCCTTCTAAAACTCAATCAACCAATCTTTTATAGAAATGTTTTAAAAGCAGGGTAAGCATTATGCTGATGACCGATATTTTGGGTTCTCCTCTCTTTTAAATTAGATGTAGTCATGAGGCAGGTTTTGACCAATAGAATGTTATAAAACACATTTTTTTTCTGGACAGAAGCCTATAAAATTCCCATCTGTTTGCCATGATACCCAGGATATTCCAAATAGCGGAGGCTCTTGCACTTATAGTTTCAAGTGAGAATGATGTAGATTATAACCCCTGTAACCCAAAGTACATATAGTGTGAACAATAAATAAGTTCTTGTAGTTTTAAATCACTAAAATTTTGTGGGTAATTTCTTTACCAGAGCATAATCTGGCACATTTTGATTGATATAAACATTTGAACAAAAAGAGGAGACAGCTATAAAGAAAAGAAAGAAAGAAAGAAAGAAAGAAAGAAAGAAAGAAAGAAAGAAAGAAAGAAGAAAGAAAGAAAGAAAAGAAAGAAAGAGGGAGGGAGGAATGTGGCACAAGTTTAGTAATTTGGCAGTAGGTAGAGATTAGCCTGCTACCAGGTAAGCAGCAGGAGAACTTCTGGCAAATTTGTCACCTGAAACAATTTGGTAGGTAGATCATGTACCCAATGAACCACAACTCCTAGAAAAAGAGATTGGAGAAATAGTATCCACGGCATAGGTAGATAGGTAGTGGATGCACTTGATGAAGCATTATAAGAAAGATATTTGGTCAGGAAAAAATTAACTGGTTTGGAAACAAGAATGAAAAAGGAATCTAGAAACCCTGAATTCAAGAATATAGAGAAGAGGCAACTATTTCACTATCCAAGATAACATTCATAGTCGCTGAGCAACAAAGGCCAAGTAAAACTCAGCCTGCAGGCAAGAATTATATTAAGGGTATGACTATATACTTGTATAAATTTCTGAATGGACTAATTTGTTTCAGAGTGACACCTAACTAGCTAAAGTTGTACTTCCAAGAAAATGAGCATAATGACATTTTTTCCACTGAGCATAATCGGTATAAAGTGTCTGCAGTAAGTCAAGATTTAGATATATGTGAATGAGAAAGTTAAAAATTATAGCTACCCTAAAAACCATGTTTTACAAAGAACCATGGGTGGAATTGTTAGAAAAATGTGCTGACTGGAATCAAGTGGATATGACATCCTCAAAGTTTTCAGAGAATTTCATTGCCATTAAGAATAACCACTCCAGACTGAAAAAGACTGCTACAGATCTAGGCTTAAATTGATAATTGAACTGCCAAGCACCTGCAGACAGAAAGTGGAGTTAGGAAGCTGCTCAGGCCTGAAAGACAGCATAAACTCCTACACCAATTTTTCAGATGTGTTCACAAAGAATCACAGAAAAGGAAGAATCTCCCAGAGGGCCACAGAGAACTATGGGCAAGGAGGCTGCTCTACGGTAGTGGCACCAGGCCTATGCAAGGAATGTTCACCAACCCCAAGGCAGACAGCCGCCATAGTTTTGGTTCTATGGGATAACAGATGCTCTGGACCAGACCGGCATCTACTGTATGTCTTTTATTACTGTCTTTCCAAATAGAAATGTTTGATGGAGTTTTCCTGTTCTACTTCAACCAGTACATATAGTGTGAACAATAAATATAGTGTGAACAATAAACCAAAATAATGGACTGTGTAGAAAAATTATCTTGTATTTTAAATTCATGTCTCCAGATCAAAAGCAGCACATTCAGGCCTGATGTATAGGATACTGCTTATCATACAAAGATCTTTGTCTGTGACACTTAAGTAGCACTGAATAGGACTTTTGGGTTGTCTCCCTTGGGAAGAGTTAAGTGTATTTTGCGCAACACTATTCAGCCACAAGAAAACATGAAATTCTTCCATGTGTGACAACATGGATGGGTCTTGAGAATATCATGCTAAGCGAAATAAATGACAGAGAAAAAGTCAAGAATCGCATGATTTCACTCATAGTGGGATAAAAAACTGAAAGTAACAAATGAGCAAACAAGAAAAATTAAAAAACTCATAGACACAGACAACAGTATGGTAGTCACCAGTGGGAAGGGGATTGGGGTTAGTAAAGGGTAAAAGGAGCCAAATACATGGTGACAAAAGATTTGACTGGGAGGTGGGCACACAATACAATATACAGATAATGTATCGAAGAATTGTAAACTTGAAACCTATAATTTTATTAACCGATGCCACTCAATAAATTTAACTTAAAAATTGACCATTTACTGAATATTACATGTTGGTATTACTATTTCATTGGAGAATAAATATGTCTGGTTTGTCTTCTTTCAGACATGTGGTAGGATTGCATGTCCCTTTCATAAGACAAAGTTCATGCAGTGAAATGTGAGTGGAAGCTAAGTGGTCTCTTCAGGGTGAAAGTTTTTTTTTAAGGGAAGTACTCTAATGCATTCTTTCCCTGTTTCCATGTTAACCAGAAAACATACAGGTCATGAAAGCTTCATCAGACTACACATCCCTGTATGAAAACAACATGAAGCAGAGCTCCCCAGCCTACGACGAGATGGACTGCGAGCCCTAAATCTTTGCTGTTTTAAGCCACTATGATCTTAAGAGTTGTTTGTTACATCATAACTCAGCCCATCTGACTAATACAAGATGCATAGGTATAGGAGATCAATGATTTGCTTACCACAGGCATTTAATAGAGATTTAGTTAATGGAACTAAATCTATACAAGCATTTGGGGGTTAAATAACAAAACTCCAAGTTCAGGAGAATGCAGTTGAGTAGTTTCCCATAGTGTTTAATGAGGTCCACCAGATAATCCACAGATAATTGAAAAACAGAAAAGAGATACCAGCACAAGACTACAAGATTTCTCAGTATTGTAAACAACTGAACAATAAGCTGTCTCAGAAAGCAGCAAGTTTCCAATCAAGAGAAAAGAAAGTGAAAATGTTTGAGAAATTGAAAAGAGAGTTCTGCTTTGGAAGGGAGCTTGAATAAAATGACCTTTACATTTCCTCTGATTCAAAGATTGTGTGATTGCAATTATCTCTCTCTCTGTCACTTTCAAACTCATTTAAAACAACATTGGTAGAAGCTAAGTGAATAGGCTGAACCCAAGATTTATGACGATCCTATTAAACTTTATCATCTGACAAGTGTCATTGTATGTCTGAGGTGACCCACTTTAATATTGAATTCCTGGCTAAATCCAGCCGTGTTCCAGGTCTTACATTTTACAATGCTGCAGGGTTCTCAGTGGGGAGGAGACCTATTTAATTGTCCACTCCAACTGTGATTTACAGACTAGATGGCCTGATTATTGCCATACTTCCTGATGTATATACTTCCGTTTTCAACTCTGTTCCTAGTTTTACAGAAACCACACAAAGACCTTAACAAAATGTAAATATTTATGCCACAAACGAGAGATGTAAATGAGGGTAATAACTGCAAGTGCCAGCGACAGGAGTGAGACTAAGGAAGAAAACTGAGTAAGGAGAGAAAAGTATCCAAATTAAACAAGATAACAACGTGCAATGACCTGAAGCACAAAAATCCTAGAGGAGGATTACAAAATTTCTTAAGGAAGATAAAAAGAACAATTTTAAGACCATAATACAAGGTATAGAAAAGTAACATAGAGATTATCTAATTCTTGTTCTCGTCTTATACATAAAATCTAAAAATTGAACATTTATTTCAAGTCATTTAGCTATATTCCCACCAGGTTCTAGTAGCTGATTTCAAGGCCAGTTGCATAAATTAATATTCATATCATCCATACCTATCGATTTTATTTGACCCTTAATGCACCCCTAAGAGCTGAGAAGTGGGACCAAAAATGATAGCTGTCTTCTAAAATCCATTTTCTCTTTTTTGCATAATGAGTTGCTACTTGGACACATGCCCAACAAAAAAAATAAATAAATAAATAAATAAAATAAACCAGAAAACAAACAAAAAAAACCTTCTCTGTCATGGAACTAACTAACTACAGCATTGTGACAAAGTTCTTGTCAGTGAGATAGGAGGAAAGTGATGGGTGTATAGAACTTCCATGTCTGCTCTTGAAGGAAAAAGGTCTCTGTTTGTCTTCTTTTCTCTTTCCCAAACCGGATATAGATGGCGTAGTGATCCCTCTTGAACCTTGCAGGTGAGCACATCTGAAGGAATGACTGAGCAAAAAAGGGAAGGAACTTGAATCTCTAGAAGACTTCATGGGGTAGAGCTGCCTTTGTAGCCTTGAAGTGCCTTCATCCAGATTGTTAGTTTCATTTTTATTGTAGTAGCCAAACTCATACTCTAGTTAAATAAGGCAAAAACAAGTATTTTTATTACCAATTTTTGAGGCAATATTGATACCCGGTTTGCCTAAAATACTTGGTCCCTGGTTAGTAACTCTCCAAAGAAATAACCAGATTAAAATGTTTTATTGTTTAACCCCAGCATGTACAACTTATTTTATATTGTCAACTATCATGTCTCATTTTGGTTCAGAAAAAAAATCTTATATGCAAATCTGTAATGCTAAAAATGGGTACTCCAATTAGCAAAGCTAAAAAAAAAAGGTTTCTGAGAATGGATCCTACATGGATGAGCTAATATCCAAAGCGTTAAAGCACAGTTACATTGAGTTTGCCAAGTATTTTCTTTAAAGAGCAAAAAGAATGGGCAAGTCATCACTACCATGAGAGTTTTGCCTGTTCTTCCAATAGGACATGCAAATGAAGCTTTTTTTGAACTACATTTTTAATTCAGATAATGCTGCAAGTACAGCTGTAACTGTCTTAGGGAGAACTGGAGGATGAAATTAGGTAATTTCTTGCAATCAAGATGAATTCAAAAGAGGGAAAGTTTCCTCCACCTGTTGTTTGAAAATTCTACTAAAGAGAACTATAGAAAACATATGTCAGAGAGAAACAATTCCCTAGAGGAAAAAAATCCACTCAAGCAATCAAGCTTCTTGTCTTTTTCTGCTTATTAATGAAATGAATTTGTTTTTAAACTCTAGGTTGTAAAACTTTGTGGTTTACCACAGAAGAAATTTTAAAGTATATTCTGTGAAAACGAGATGTGAGTGAAAATGTTGAAGTCCACAGTAACAAAGTAGACCAGTAATTTTTCATATGTACAATCAGTTTACTTTTGATCAAAAGAGAACTTTTTGCATGAGTTCATGGAAATGCTTGATATGCCTTTTCACAACTTTTGTGACTAAAACTACTACGTCTCAATCACTATTTTGAAAACTCCTACTTCTCAATCACTTTTCCCTTTTAATGACCTCTTTGCTTATGTCTCTATAATTCTACTACTATATTCTAAGAACAATCTTTCATTTACTCTTACTAACTGTACTCTTTCCTCCACTTTTATTTAATAAAAAACTTCTCAGATTACCAATTGATTATTGTTGTCAATCATCCTGACCCAATACTGATTTGCCTTCTCTTGTCACCTGTTACTAGAGTCAGAAATTTAGTCCATAGCACTTTTGACCCAGAAGGGACAAAGTGACAAAACTACTCTATTTGTTAATGGGTTGGGAGAAAAGAGAAATCAACAGCTGAAGCGATAATAATATTGTGAGTCAACACATGAATTTCTAACATTCTGCTGTTATTTTGATTTGTACCAATGTTTTTCCCTCAGGAATCAGTCAACAAAAATATATTAAGTGGTCACTACATAATAAGTTGCTGTAGAAATACTGGGAACGACGGCAGTTATGACACAGTGAACTTGTATCCAACGTGTTCAACACAGTGATGAGTTAAGGGTATGCATCCCTTTGATCCTTTTCTCATTTGAAAACTAACAGTGAATTTGGGTTTTCCTCTCGATTCTGACCATGTTCATAATTTAGGGGGAGGCCATAAATCACATTTTGTTTAGTGAACTGAAGCTATCATGAAGACTTCATTTTTCGGTGTCTCAAACACTTCACTTCTCACCATTACTCTTTGGAGAGTTTGTGGATTTTTGTTTCATTTTGTTTTGTTTTTAAAAGGTGGCAAATTATGCGCGAACATCTCAAGTTCCCTAGCCTCCTTCTAAGATCATTTTGTATTCATTGTGATCTCTTGCTGAAACGCATTTGATATCCATGTGCACTCCACATCTATTTGTGTACCTGAGATGTATTCATGCAAATTATCCTCAGCTGATCACCCGACCTACCACTCCAGCTCCAGCCTGTCTCCTGCCAGACACCCCACACCCAAGCCACACAAGAGTTTTCTTTCCAATGGGGTGGATGGGTTGCATCACTGGCTGACAATCTGGTGGTTGTCCTGTGGTCCCTGATGCAGGGCAGTCAGGACTTTTCATCCTTTGTCAGGTGGACTACATTTATCTCCGAAAGGAAATGAGTTTTTGTTCTCATGTCTCAGGCCTTTGACAGAGAAGAAAATCTCTTCTCTACCACTGCTACTCCCTTACTGGCAGGACAGAGCAGGAGCAAAACCAGAGCTCAGCCTTCTCGGGGTTGGAGACCATTAGGCACAGAAGGCTGTTAATTTATAGAACAAGATGTCAGCAATGCGCCAAAAGCCCAAGATCATTGATCAAAGAATATGGTTAACTCGAGCTTAAGCCTTGCTCATGACCCTGGGACAAAAACCACTGACATCTGCTACCAAGATTAATAAATGATTTTTTCAGGGAAGCTTTGTACCTAGGTATGCTGTTTTTACATTAAATATTATTGATTGATGAACGTGTCACCAGTGAAACGGCTACAAAATACAAGCTGAGCAGCGTGTTGATTCCATAAATGGAGAAAAGATAAAAAATACACACTCACACACACATACACATACTCTCAGTTGGTAGGCAGTGAAAATAGTGTCATTCTTTTCTTGGTCTAAATGCTCCTCAGAAGATGTTTTATTACAATTTTATATTTCATAACCTATGGGTTGTAAGCAAGTTATCATGTTGAGGATATTTCTAGTTAGACCAGTATTATATACCTTATGCCTTTATAACTAGAACTACTCAATAGTTCTACTTTTTAAAATATTTGTGGAAGGTGGGTTCTAACTCAAGAATCAAGTTTGCTTCAGGTCACATATTAGGATAGTAGTATTTTTTTTTTTATCATTCTCTAGCTAAAGTTCAGTGTGTTAGAAGAACGACGAGGCTGTGGGTTAGAACGGAAAAATTATAAAAAGCTCCTAAAGATCCTATGAAGAAAGCCAATTTTAATAAACTTTAAATTCATGACATTGGGATGCTACAGTCCATTTTGAATTTAAAAAAGAAAAATCTGAGAATTATTAAAGTTGTAAAACCTATAGGACAAAAACAAAAGAAAAATGTTAGTTCTTTCTTATAATAGAAGTTGAAAGTAATTCCTTTGGTTGATATCATCCCACACAATATGTATTTCACATTTACTCCCCCAAAGGTTCTGACATCTAATCTGCTTTGTGTGTAAAAGCAAAATATATTGTTTCTTCTGTTTTTATTTAATTTATTTTTAATATATAATATTTATTACATTTTTCCATTACCATTTAGGCTCCTTATACTCCCCTCCCACCAGCCATCACCACTGCATTGACCACATCCATGAATCCTTTTTCCTTTTTGCTAATCAGTGAAGCCTGCTTTTATTTTCTGCATAATCACTGGAAACAGACAAAATCCTAGTTTTTCCTTTTCATTATCAATGAAAATAAACTAATGCATAATTAGAAAATCTGGTGCCTGATATAAACAGAAACAAAACCTAATAAAGCCCTCATAAAATGTGGTCCTATAATGTAAAAAATCAGTTAAAATAGAGTATTTCAATAAAATAGATAGGACTTAAAAAATAATACAAAATGTACTCGCATACAGTTAGCTCCTTTTTCATTTTGAGAATGGTTTCTTTAGCTGTGCAAAAACTTTTAATTTGATGTAGTCCCATTTGTTTATTTTTTGTCTTTATTTCCCTTGCCCTAGAGATATATCGGCAATAATATCACTGCTTGGATGTCTGAAATTTTATTCTCTATGTTTTCCTCCAGGACTTTTATGTTATCATGACTTATATTTAAGTCCTTTATCCATTTTGAGTTTATTCTGGTGTATGGTATAAGCTGGTGGTCTAGTTTCATTTTCTTGCATATACCAGTCCATTTCTCCCAATACCTTTTATTGAAGAGACTGTTTTTTCTCCACGGTATGCTCATGCCCCCTTTGTCAAATAATGACCATAGAGACATAGGTAATTTCTGGACTCTCTATTCTGTACCATTGATCTATGTGTCTGTTCTTATCATCCCGGACTGTCTTGAATACAGTGGCCTTGTAGTATAGTTTAATAGCAGGTATTTTGATCCCTCCAACTTTGTTCTTCTTTCTCAGGATTGCTGAGGCTATTCAGGGTCTTTTTCAGTTCCATATACATTTTTGGAATATTTTTTTTAGACCTGTGAAACATGCCATTGGTATCTTAATAGGAATTGCATTGAATCTACAGATTGCTTTGGGTAGTATGGACATTTTATTGATGTTAATTTTTACCCTTGATATGATACAATGGGAATGGTACTTTACCTCTGTGGTCGTACTCCCAAAGATATATAACTCAAGTCAAATCATGAGAAAAAACATCAGACAAACCCTGGGTGGAGAACATCCTACAAAATACCTGACTGGTACTCTTCAAAGCTGCCCGTGTCATCACGTATTAAGGCAGAAAAACTGCCACAGCCCAGAGGATGCTAAGGAGCTATGACAGCCAAATGTAATGTGTATCCTAGAACAGAAAATGGACATCAGGTAAAAACTCTCAAATTTTCAGTAAACTATGAACTTTGGTTAACAGTTCCAGTAATGTATTAATATTAATTCATTAATTATAACAAAATATGATACCAAGAAGAGAAATTAAATATTGGGTAGTAGAAACAATTTGTACTATTAGCATATTTTTTTGTAAATCTGTTCTAAAAAACAGTAAAACTGTTCTAAAAAGAAAAGTTTATCAAAATAATACCCAAAAGGGAAGAATCTATAGGTCTGCAATAAAAATATTTTATCTGTGGACCTAAAAAGAGCAATACTTATATGACTATGAGAAAGTGGTCTTTCACAGTCATTTTTCTTGACTAAACTCTGCTTTAAAAAGTATTTTCAAGATAAGAGCTAGAAATGGTCAAGCTCAAATTGCAAAAAAATTATATTTTAACATTTAACGAGTGCATCAGTGGAAAAAGTCCAGTGAAGGGAAAAGATGCAATATAAGTAATGATAACCGATAAAGTGATAAAATTAATGTTATAAAAATATCACTCATAAGTTATCAGCTTAGAATAGATGCAAATATGTTGATATCAAATTTTAATATGCTATAAAAATTCTGAAACAGAAATTTAGGAAGAGACACATATGAAAATGCATAGACATGAAGCTTTATAGAAAAGAAATGAGAACCAGGTATTTAAGTACACATTTGAATAGTATCTTAGAGGAAGGAGATGGAATTTAACTTGTGCAATCTCTTTTCAGAACATATCAAGCAGAAAGAGAATCTAAATGTTTTAAGATTAAAAAGTAAGTCAGCCTATTTTCTTCTAATCTATCCCGGCCTGCTATGATTTGTCAGAGAAAGTCACAGTGGAAATACATGTCCGTTCTTGTTACCCACCAGATTGGGAGTAGAAAATCACACTTCGGAACAATGGCCTAAAGGTCCGACAGAGAGGGCTCATGTATTTTGTTGCTTCCTCCCCTGGTGCTGCATTTGGAAATTAACATACAGACTTGAGGCCAAGTACTTAATGCTTCAAAAATAAAGAAAGTTCAGACTAAATCCATTTAGTAATGTGACAAAAATGTACATCTAGCATGCATTGGTTTAATGACATGCAGGGGAATTTTGTTAAGCATTTAAATTTCATTGTCTCCATACAAGGTTCCAATAGCCCTGATGGTGAGCATTAGTATTGGTGCTTCTTTGTAGAATGATTACAGAACTTACTCAAGGTCTCTTAGCAATGAGCAGGGAATCTGGGGTCCGAATGCAAGTACTTCCAACTCTTGTGGCTGCTGGTGGCAATTATTCCATTATAGCAATTATTTCATGTAATTTACTAGTCCTTTATAAAAATAAGTTAGTTAAAGATTAAATGATGTCTTCTAAAAATTTACTAAATTAATCATTTTGGTATATAATATATACAATTTTTTATTGCATAGGAAGCATGAAAGAACTATAATATTTCATTTATCTTGAAGGAAAACTTACAGATTTTTTGCAATGTTTTTGAGCTGATGATTCTGCAGAAGATAGATCCAAGTGATCTAAACCAAAAATTAAGTCAGGATCTCTTAATCTTCAGTGCTGATTTCCTCACACTAATTGACAGGAGAACCCCATGGGGAGACATTAAAACGGTAGCTATTTTCTTTAATCCTCAAAATGGCAGTAAGCCCATTGATCCATCAATTCTAAAAAAGCAATTACAACATATCATGACTTAAAACCAAGCAAACCAATAAATTTCCTAATATAGCAATCTCTTCCAGTTCCTGATAGCTGATCCTATAACTTCTGATGACTATCTTCAGTGAAAAGATCCTCACATACCTTAGAAAAATCTATTTTATTGTTGAATACATCATCACAATTGCCAACATTTATTGAGTATTTACTGTGTGTCAGGTACTACACTGATCAGATTTATTTAATATCAAGTATGTACCGAAAACCTACGAAGTTTCAGACACTGCTGTATAGGTACTAGGAATTCAGCAATGAGGTAAACAAAAGTCCTGCTTATATTTTGCTTGTATTTTAAGTTATTGTGCTTGTATTTTATCATTTAATCAACAAAATAACTTACAAGATGGATATTTAGTACTGTTACTTGTCTCCCTTTCGTAAGCGAGGAAAGAGGGCAACAGGTTTATTCAAAGCCACAAAGCTACTATAACATATATGTGCACACCGAATGTTCCATATGATCTGTTAAATAAAACAGTATATTTTCAAGTCCAACATAACTCATTATCTTTAGGGAAGACATTATGGCTTTCTTATCCCACTAGGAGGACAAACCATTCATTTGTTAGTTTTCTTATGATAGTAAACATGGTTTGAATAAAATAAAGTTTTCAAATAAAGATTTGAAAACTCCAGTTTTGATGTTTAAAAAATATAAATAGCAATGAGCCAGACAAATTTACAAAGTCAAACCAACTTCTTTAAAGTAAAATCCTTCTGTTGTTAATGCTCCTCAAGGTCCTGTAGATAATATAATAAATCAAATCAAGAAACATCACTTCCCTAGGTATATTCACCCAAATGATGACAGGCTTTTCTAAAGGTTTTTGAATAAATGACATTCAGAGAAAAGTAGAGGACAGTAAGTATCTGCTAAAAATCTCAGAAAACTAGAGTGATAATACTAGCAAAGGGTACTTATGTCCTTTAAATGGTGTCACTGCAAAAGCTTCACTGTGATTATTGCTTTAACCTTATTAGCATAATAGCTTTAAACACAAGACCATAAAATTACTACAAGCCAAACTCTTACATTTAAAGAAAGAAAATTATGAATGCAAGTACTGTAGTCATGTTCATACCTCTGTAATAGACAGTCTCTAAGGTCATTCTACATTCTGGTATTCAATCTCTTGTATATTCCCCTCAAGCCATGGGACCAGTGATATGCTTCTAAAGGGCATCTGGATCAAAAAACTGTGGCACATTTACACAATGGAATACTACACAGCAGAAAGAAAGAAGGAGCTCCTACCCTTTGCGACAGCATGGATGGAACTGGAGAGCATTATGCTAAGTGAAATAAGCCAGGCAGTGAAAGACAAATACCATATGATCTCACCTGTAAGTGGAACCTAATCAACAAAACAAACAAGCAAGCAAAATATAACCAGAGATATTGAAATTAAGAACAATCTGACAGCAACCAGAGGAGAGATGGGAGGGGATAATGGGAGGGTTTTCAGGAACAACTATAAAGGACACATGGATAAAACCAAGGGGGGTGGAATCAGGGGAGGGAGGTGGGGATGGCTAGGGTCGGGGGGAGAAGTGGAGGGAAGAGGCAGAAAACTATACTTGAACAACAATAAAATTTTTTAAAAAAGAACAGGGTATGACAAAAACAATGGGATATCACTGTGGCGGTGACACGCATGTCTCTGAGGGACCATACGTAAAGAGCCTGGCTCCGTGTGGGTTCCCCGTGAGAATAAGCGTGGATCATATCTGTGGGTTTGGAACTCTCTGGTAGGAATTTGGCAAATATGTGTTATTGACTTGCTGATCTCTGTTCAATCACCCTGGTCTTATCTGACACCAGAATCCACTTCGTC